>CAHIKZ030002236.1:2772500-2867500 GCA_903632075.3 Acanthosepion pharaonis | reverse complement strand
ACACACATATATATATATACACACATAAACATACATACACACACACACATATACAGTGACACGCATAAGTATTGGATACATGTTATTTTCTGTTATAACTCTAGTTTATGTTCGCCATTTTGCCTGATATTTGGTAAGTAATATCTTGTAATTTTTTTTAGTTGTATGTGAAAGGAAAATTAAAAACTCATGGTTGAATCCATTTTTTTTATATTTTAACTGCAATTAAAAAAGGAGTTCAGCCAGCATATTTCCATGAACCACATATTAGAGGTCAAAAGGCCGCATCTGGCTCTTGAGCTGTGGTTTGGCCACCCCTGGTGTAGTGCAATATAACCTCTTTTTTGGCATATTTTTATAATATCGTGATATTAAGGGTGTCATTTAGATTAGTGTGTACAACAGAGTATCTGATTAAAAGCAAAATGGTGGTGAGAAATCTCTGTCAGTATATTTATTCAGGTATGCGGTTTTTTAAACTGTTAACTTGTATTGGTAGACATATATATAAGGAGGCACACTGGAGTAATGGATAGCAACTCAGATTAAGGAATTGGAGAGCTGAATTTAAATTTGAATACATTGCATTCACTTACGTGCTAATACCATTGGGAAAGGTATGAATCATCTTCTTCTACCCCAACTATGGGTAAATAGCAGGAGAGATTGGGTTCTATAGCATTGGATGGCAATTGGTTTACTACAGAAAAAAATGACAAACTACTGTGGGGAAAAAATCTGTTTCATCAGTGTATCACACGTGGCACATAACAGATATATATATATATATATATATATATTTTAAGCATTTCACCCCTAGCAAGGTGAGAAGCCACTAGCATGCAAGGGGTTACAGAGGATTTGGAACGAGAGCAGGTAGGAATGATAGAGGGAAGGATGAGGATAGGGATAGTGGATAGCTCAAGGCAACTGGAGATGTCGATTGACATTACATTTGAATAGTTGGAGATTATAGCTATCATGGAAACAGGAAAAAAGAAGGGAGTTCCACAGGCGAGAGGTGCGAGATATGAAGCTACTGGAGTAGAAGAGGCGGCTACATTTAACAGTTTCAACAGTGAAAGGGTGAGAGTGGGATGCCAGCCTTGTAGGACGCCTGAATTCGCAAAGTCTGGGAACCAGCAAAAGCAGCTCATCGGAGCAATTACTATGAAAATGTTTGTAAGAAAGACAGAGACAGGTGACGGTGCATCTGTGAGAGAGAGACTGCAGATGAGATGCCAGATCGGGGCCAATTATATTGCATATCCCATTCTGGATCTTATCAAGAACCCCGAGGCAAGCAGCAGGGGCAAAAGACCATATACGGCAGCAATACTCCATACAAGATGGTTGATTTGTAAATTTGAAGGATCAATTCTGGGGAGAAAAATTTCCTGACGTGGCACTATAAAAATTTCCTAAATTTAAAAAAAAAAAATCTTGACTGATGATTGTTTTAACTGTGTTCAGTGTACTCAGTATGGTAAGAAATTCTGGGAATTTACCTTTTATATTAACTGCGATGATAAAGTGTTTCAGCCTACATATTTCCACAAGCCGCATATTAAAGGTCAAAGAACCTCATGTGGCTCAAGAGTTTCAGTTTGGCCACCTCTGATATGTGTAAAATATATTTCTTACTAGCAGGGACTACCCAACATGAGATATATATATATATACATATATTTGTATCACTTTATATATATATATACATATATTTATATATATAAATATATATATATATATAATATATATATATATATATATATATATATATATTTGTATAAATATATATATATATATATATATATATATACACTTATATATATATATATATATATATATATATATACATATATTTGTATCACTTTAAATTATATATATATATATATTTCACTTTTAAATATATATATATTTGTATATTTAAATATATATATATATATATCACTTTAAATATATATATATATTTGTATCACTTTAAATATATATATATATATATATATATATATATATATATTTGTATCACTTTATATATATATATCACTTTAAATATATATATATATATCTCACTTTAAATATATATATATATATATATATATATATATCACTTAAATATATATATATATATATCAAATTAAATATATATATATATATATCACTTTAAATATATATATCTGTGTGTGTCAAATATGTTGATCATACCCAGCAATTTCACTTCTTTACCCTGTTACCACCACTTCGGAAGTAGAGCAGAGGTTAGATTTTAGGAGGCAAAAGGATTTTGTAGGTTTTGGTTGTTAAGCAGACCAAATTCTTATTAGATATGAAGTTAGTCGTTTGTTCTGGAAGATCTGAAATAAACTTAGATTTTTTTAAAAATATTTTTTTTTTTCTGGTGTCGATAAAAATTCAATGAATAAACAAAAACAATGTTTATTTTATTCACATTTTATTTATTAACTCATTTATATGTTTTCACCCTTCAATAATTAATACTGGTCAGACATAATATTAAGTGGAAAGCTGATTTTATTCAAAGGTTACTATAAATATTATTTTTAGTGAGTACATGTATTTGAGTTGCAATACATTCTTTCTTTATTATTTATCATCGAAATTATTCAGAACTTCATTCAGAAGTCCTATTAAAGAAAAATGTACATCCCAACAGGAATCTAACCTATGTCCTTTTTTTTTTCATCAGGTAAACAACTCTTATAGCCAAAATGTGCTGTTACCAATTTAGCCACAGGAGACCATCTTGATAAAGGAATGTTCAGTTACCTATTTAAGGAAACACAGATCTTTCATTGAGACTTCTATACATATATATCTTAACCTGTAATTTTAGATGTTAATTTTTTTTCTCCAACATTAGTTCTTATAATATGGACTAAATCTGGAATGAAAAGTTATTTTTTGTGGGTAGACGTGTTTGAGTTATTGTCCCTATTTCTTTTTTTTTAATTTTCTTAAACAGTAAAAATAACAACTAGACTAAATTGAGAGTTCCAACTAAAGAAAAATGTGCTTTTTCTTAAATATGTAATTGAACTTTACATTATCAAGATTCTCTCATCAACAGACAAATTGGTAATGACATGTTTCAGCTATTGAAAGGCCAGAGCTTATCTGTGTGTCCATATCTTACACCAGTCATATTTTTAACACATAAACAATCATTTTGTCCTCAGCCACATTTTATATATATATATATATATATATATATATATATATATATATATATATATAAAGGCAGCATATTTCCATTAAATTAAGGTTTGGTTAAATAATTTAGTCATATGTTGAATATTTTTCATTGTGATACTTTCAAGTTCAGATTATTTTCTTGGTAGCCTTAGAAAATTGATTAAGAAAAATACCAAAATTTTCTTTCATACACACACACATATATATTTAGAAAGAAATGAAAAACTGTAAAAGTTTTTGTGATGCATTTCATCACAAAAACTTTTTCCAGTTTGTCATATTTTTCTAAATACTGTTTGTTGATATATAAAATTATACATCATTTTACATATATAAAATCAAATAAATAAATATACATTCAAGTATTCGCAGACATATATATCCAAATGAATCCTAATAATATAAAATAGGAGCTTAAAAATTTAAACATTTAAAAAATAAAATAAGAACAACATGGGAGAAAAACAGAAAAAAAAGAAAAGAATAAAATGTATTATAATCTCCTTTGGTAGAAATAAAACAGTGCTCAATGCAAAATAACAGAGCTATTAAGTATATATTAATAAATATACATAATACCCAGTGCTCACAGTATGACTTCAAGATTCATGTGCTATACCATCATCAGGTACATTACAAACAGTTCTTTTGTATCTGATGACTGCATTGTGCAGGAAACTCAGAGTTGTATTGTTGGTGTGTATGTATATATATATATATATATATATATATATATACAATTTCAATTCTTGATAGTGAATGCGCACTGCTGATGAGTCCCAAATACAGGACAAAACAGCCGTCAGTGCTTTCTGCATTCTGTTAAGGTTTCTTCTAGACTTAATAATTTCTCTCTCTCTCTCATATATATATATATATATATATATTTATGGCATTTATAACATAAGTGATGGTTTTCTCAGCCCTGAGAGATGCAGTTTCAATATAGAGGGTAAATTTTTCTTTAATAAGATTTCTTAGGTCAATATAAATAAATATACTGTTTAATATATAAAGAGTGCCAACTCAAACACAAGTATCCACTAATAATAACATTTAAAGTGATACTAATATCTCTCTCTCTCTATTATATATATATATATATATATATATATATATATATATATATATATATATATATATATATATATATATGATGTATGTATGTGTGTGTGTTGAATGGCTGATTATTTGTTTCTGAGCACACCTGCCAGCTAGTGTGGTTAGCCAATCCTTATTGCAGGTGCCTGCTCAGGCAAATTGGTGTTTCTTCAACACCCACAGTTTTAACTGTGGATTATTCTGCAACTATGCTGTGCTGAGTTTAGTTGCATTTTTTAGCAAGTGCATAATTTGGTGTGATCACCAATCTGATCATGGAAGGTATAAACAAAACCTCGATCATGATGACTTGTGACTTTATGCTAGTACAACCATTAATGTTTTTTAAACAGTTCCATCTACTTGATTTCACTCGCAAGTCTTGGGTCAACTTGTGATGTGGTTCTCACACACCTCCCTAGGCTGATAACACCAGAAAGTCAGTTTCCTGACAAATTGACTATGGTTAGGTTCAAACCTGGATTTTGTAATCAGAAAGCGAGTATTCTAACCACTCAACCATCCATGGAGTTATACATACATACATACACACACACACACATACATATATATATATATATATATATATATCTGTATGTATGCGTTCACCCAGAACCAAGACCAAGAGTCACTCAAGGTAGAGGTTTACTATGTGGTGTTGCATGTGTGTAAGAAATTGCAAGAAATGAAGTCCATGATGCTAAGCAGGAAAAGTAACAGGTAACCCTAGACTTGAAGACATCAAGATTGTAGTGATTGGGAAAACATCCCACTGGGAATCTTCCATCAAAACATCAGTTCTTGAGAAGCAGCTTCCCAAATGGAACTTACTTCTTGCTATAAGAATATGAAGAGAACAGTGTCACCCTTCCATACATGGCATAGTAGATCCAGCCCAGATATGGCGGCAATATTCCATTTTTTTCTGATCTGACTTGTAAAGATAGAATATTGCAAGGTGAATCAAATACTCACTGGAGTGGTACCATGAATCAACCATTTTTCAAGTATCTTTAGCAATAGATCTAATATATGAGTTCCACTTGAGATATATAGGCACTTATGTTACATTAAAAAAAAGAAAGTTAATTGTTAGGTATTTCTTAAATTTTTTCCTCCATTCTGATCTGATATTGTAGTAATGTATGCCAAGAATGTGTTGAGGTTGGAGGTGGGGAAACGCCTAACTCTCCTAGCAACTATTGGGGTAAGACACAGAGAGGGAAAAAGAGACAGGGTGGGTAACAAAAATAAAACTACCACAGCAACTTGAGGGCAACAGTGCCTCCAAGACCAACTTCATAAGACATTGTGTCTTACAACTGCTGGTTTTTCCCCTTCTTTTATTGGCATTTGGCACCTTAAAAAGACCCAGATCTATAACAGTTGCAGAGAGGCCTGTATCTAGACATGCCAAATTGTCCTGCTGTTAATGGGAAAAACCCAGATGTAACTGATGTTGGCAAATATGTCCAGATATGATCCAAGTCCTCTTTTGCCTCTATGAAATGACACACTTTTGATTATCAGGTGGACAATAAAAAATAATCTGCAACTGTTATAAGCTTGCAAATGATGATTAAAATAATGAATGGAGATTTTATCGCATTGGCTATTCTGTAAATGGTAATGTAAATCAAAGAAATACATGTCAGGAGTAAATAGCTTGAATCTTTTGAAATTATAAACTCTGTTAAACAGGAGAAACTAAGCGCAGAGTACCTTCAGACCTGATGCAAATGATTTCACAAAAATATGGCCCAGTTGTTAGAGCATAGCACAAGAGAAGTAGCTTACCATATTTGATGTGATGAATAATACAGAACGAATTGAGATCAAATACAGATCAGAATCTGATGGAATGATAAGATAAAGTACAAATCGGAAATGTTTATCAATCTATTTTGCTTTTATAAATCATAATAAAAAGAAAACATGTTAGACTGATAAAGGTTTCTAATTTTTTCTTTATCTTAACATATATATATAGTTGTATATTTAGGCAGCAATCCTTCCTTTATGCATGTTTCATTAAAAACGACAGACAAGGTACTACGGTTAAGCTTTTTATTTAATTTTTCTTGTGTTCTGACAAGAGCTTTCTTTTCTGGACAAAGGGTGTGTAAAAACTGTCCAAATGTTTTATATTTCCTAGCGCTTTCGGCTATACCTTTAGCCATTATCAAGGATGATTTGATTTTCAGTTTGAGTGTGTGCATTCTGTGTATGTATTAGTGTGTGGTAGGGATGTTTTTAATTTCCGAATACAGTTAGCACATTGTGGATTTGTTTATAGTTAATATTGTTAGGAACATACTAGTAGAAATCACAAATATATTAACTGCATCCACCTGCAAAAAAAGACTAAAAATAATGGAAGTTTTAATAATAAAAAAGAAAAAGCCAACTCTTAACAATGAAACATGCATAAAGGAAGGATTGCTGCCTAAATATATATATATATATATATATATAAGGTTGTTACACAAGAAATGACACACTATATAAGAAATGAATAAAATGCTTCTGAAATGTTAAATAACTAATTTATTTAGTTGAAGTAGGTACCATATTGATGAATGACTGTTCTCCAACATACCCCTAATTTCTTGATCCCATCTTTAAAGAGATGGGATCAAAGATGAAATTTTCTTATGTTTTATCATGTATGAAAATCTCAAAATGCTTAAATAAGTGATAATCACTAGGAGCGATATCAGGTTATTAATGGAGGATGAGGCAAAATTTCATAATCCTGGCTATGTGGCTTTTGGACAGTTGATTGAGAAGTGCGTGGCCATGTGACAGAATTGGGCCATCCCTATTCACAAGTCTGGAGTGTTCTTCTTCAATGTTTTATGCATATGCTGCATTTCTCCAAAATATGAGGTTACTGTTTTCCCTTTGGGCAAGAATGAATAATGAATAACCCCTTTAAAAGACCACCATACAGTAACCATTAACTTTTTAGGATGCAGTGGAGGTTTTGGGCATTGTTTTAGTGATTCACTTGCATCTAACCACTCTTACTGTTGTCAAAGAGTATCCATTTCTAATTACATGTAATGATTTGATTCAAAAATTGTTCTTTTTCTCAGTTTGTACTCTTACAATAAGTTTACTTGATATTGTTTCATTGTAATCATTTTCATTTGTCTTATGAGTCACAATATATTGAAAGAAAAATTACCTGGAAAGAAAAAAAGCCAGGAATAAGTCAAGTTTTTTTATACTAAGGCTACACGACACATCCAGCCATATATGCAACAACCTAATATGACGACGTTATCCGTATGTAGATATGCATTGATATTGACCTGGAAGTGAATATTGCGTGCAAAAACAAAAGTAATCAGTAACTTTTATTTATTCTAAACAATAAGCAGAAGTGCTCACGTAGTCCTGGGTATGACGATAAACTACATCCAGTAGCAAGCTTGCTGATAAGGAGGTTTTGTGGAGTACAGGACTACCTCTTAATTGTTGTTGTTCCTGTCCACCATGATGATAAAATACATCCAGCAGAAAGGCCTCAAATCAGGAGGTTTTGTGAGCATCGAACCGCCTCTTAATTGCTGTTGTTCCTAGGTCCGCCATGACGATAAAATACATCTAACCACTGGCCTACTCTCTTACTGTTGTCAAAGAGTATCCATTTCTAATTGCATGTAATGATTTGATTTAAAAAATTGTTCTTTCTCTCAGTTTGTGCTTATACAGTAAGATTACTCAATATTGTTTTGTTGTAATCATTTTCATTGGGCTTATGTGCAATAATATATTGAAAGAAAAATTACCTGGAAAGAAAAAGAGTCAGCAATAAGTCGATATTTTTTATATATTAAGAAGGTTACTTCGTTAGATTACTGGATCAACAACCAACAAAAAAAAAAAAGGGCATCATTTCATGCACGACAACCTGATATATATGAAACTGATTCCATAGATAAAACCTTTATTTGAACAAATTCCTTCTCCAGACGAAAGGCACTAGTAATAAGTTTCTTCCATTCATTTGCCCACTATTAGTCGGATAAATAGTGCAAATTCTGTTCTGTATATGTCAATATGATCTTGTTTAGGCTTACATGTTTTCTATCGGCTATGTCTGTTCTTGTAAACAAAAGTAACCACTGTGACATTTACTCGCCTGCTGATGAAATGGCATTTGCCGTCTGAGATAGAGAAACTTAAGATTTCATGACATTTCCTGCCAGCTATCATTCCTCTATGGAACGTAGCAGAATATTGTGTGTGCAAAAGTTCCCATCACTCTCTTTTACTTACTATAACTTTTTTTTTTTAGCAAGGACTTCTATGTGTTCTGTTCCTTCCGGGCATAAGTAGGTTTATGACCATATCAAGTTGAAACACTGTTTCTAGTATGATCATCAAAGTTAAACAACTTCAAGCATTGTCAGTACCTAGATGGGTGACCACTTGGGAATACCAGGAGCTGTAAGTTTGAATTTTGAGAGGAGTGTAATGGATAATGAATTGAAATCAGTCGAGTAAAGCATGGATCGGAAAGAGATGTGATCGCACAAGTATGTATCATGTATGGCACTCAAGGAAGGTAAGATAGAGATGGAGTTGGGTACAGAGGTATGAGCAGCTGACCATGTTACCATTCTACTCCCCCCAACTATGGGTTAATTAGTATGAATTAGTATCATTATTATTATCTCTAAGTAAGCACAGTGGAGTAATGCGTAGTGGCTCGGATTGAGGAATCAAAGAGCTGAGTTCAAATTTCAATCAAATCTTTTACATTCACTTATGTGCTCTTTGATTGTGATTTTTCCCCACAGTCATTTCTTTCTACAGTAGACCAGTTGCCATCCAAGGCTATAGAACCCAGTCTGTCCTGCTATTTACCCATAGATGGGGGATAAGAAGAGGATTCATACCATTCCCAAGGGTATTAGCACTTATGTGAATGTAATGGATTCTTGCCATTTCTTTTTGCGGTAGACCAGTTAGCATCCAAGGCTATAGAACCTAGTCTGTTCTGCTATTTACCCATAAAAGTAGGAGTGAGAAGAGGAGGATTCATACCTTTCCCAAGGGTATTAGCATGTCAGTCAGTCAGTTATGTGCCGTGCATGATACATGCTTAGGCGATCATGTGTCTTTGGATACATGACTGACAAGGCAGATTTTTTTCCTGCAGTAGGTTGCCATTTCTTTTTATGGTAGACAAGTTGCCATCTAAGGCTATAGAACTGAGTGGGAGAAGAAGAGGCTTCATACCTTTCCCAAGTAAGTGAATGTAATGTATTTGACTGGAATTCAAACTCGACTTTCTGATTCCTCAATCTGAGCTGCTATCCATTACTCCACTGTGTCTATTGTAGAAATGTTAATTGCTGAAAAAAGCAGCTGTGTGTGGTTGATGGATAACTTTTTTCATGTGTTCAGCATGATGACAAAGTAGATACTATCAGGGAACTCAGCTCAGTCATTGGTTTAGTTAAGAAATTTAGCATCCTCTCTGACTCAACAAATGTTTCCTAATTTAAGCACTCATCTAGTGCTACCATAGAATTCTATTGTTGTCAATACATTTGAGCAACAACAAAGTTTTAGAGAAAATGGAAAGAAAAGAGACTTATACTTAACATCAAGAAGAGATGGTTGAAATTTCTAGGGTACATACTGAGGAAAGAGGGCTTGAAAAATTTGATACTCAGAGGACAGACTGAACATGAGCGGGGCAGAGAAAAACAACTCATAACCTACCTGGTTGGCAAAACCTATGTGCTACAAAGGACAGGACGTTGTGGAGAGCCATGATCGACTATGTCCTAAAGGAACACAGAACATAGAAAAAGAATTTTGGTAAAACATGCAACGTATTTTATTTGAAGAGAGTTGAAATTTCTAAGGCACATGACGAGGAAGCAGGGTTTGGAAAATTTGATTCTCACAGGACAGATTGAAGGCAAGAGTGACAGGAAAACGATACATAACCTTCATAGGTAGCTTGAGTAAATGGATAGCGGAAAAAGGTTTAGGAGAGATGAGAATAAAAGACAAAATCCTTTATAAAGGATGTTCCAATAGGTTGGACCGATTTTAAATGTGAATTAAGTTTAAGCATATCATGATTTTTTTCTTTTTTTTTTTTCTTGGAAAGATTAACAATCAAATAATGTGTTAAAATTTCAAGAGTGCAATTGGAAAAATTGTTTGTAAATTCAAACAAACTGAGTCAGTGCCAGATGTGAAAACACCATTGCGTGCTTGTTTACACTGTTCAGCTGAAAACATTGCTGCAGTGCATGAGAATGTGGCCAAAAATCCAGACCCCACTATTCATCATTGCACACAGGAATTGAACCTCTCCACAACAAAATTCAGATTTTCAGTCCCATTCTTGTGCACTACAGCAATGTTTTTAGCTGAACAGCATATACGAGCACGCAATTGTGTTTTCACATCAGTCACCGACCCAATTTGTTTGAATTTACAATCTCTCCAATTGAAACTCTTGAGACTTTAACACGTTGTTTGGTTGTTAATTTTTCCATGGTTGAAATTGCCAAAGATTTAAGTTGTTAAATCTAAAAGAAAAAGAAAAAAATCATTAGATGCTTAAACTTAATTAACATTTAAAACCGGTCCAATTTATTGGAACACCCTTTATTTATTAACTACAAAGGACAGGGAGAATCATGATGGCCAACATCCAGAAGGAACACATAGATGACATCAATGATGAATCATGTGACCTATAATTTTGAGTGGGTGGCTGGATTAACAGGAAAGACATGTTATAAATTTATTTTCATAATAGGCTTCAATAACTTTAACATATTGTTTGATAATTGGCTGAAATTGCCAAATACTTTTTAAATCTGAAAGAAAAAGAAAAAAATTCATTAGACACCAAAACGTAATTCACATTTAAAATTAGTCCAACTTATTGGAACACCCTTTATTTATTAACTACTAAGGATAGAGAATTGTACAGCATCATGATGGCCAACATCCTGAAGGAACACATAGAAGATGACATCAATGATGAGTCATCTGACTTATAATTTTGTGTGGGTGGCTGGATTAACAGGAAAGACATATGTTATAAATTCAGAGCACAAAACCGTTTTATTACACAGTTTAAAAGAGCTTTTCTCTGATGCATACAAAACATGAGAAATTTAGTAGAGACAGCTCTTTTCATAAGGACTTTCACAATAAACTTTCTGAGTGTATGTAAATGTCTATTTCAACGTCAATGCTTATTGCATATATAAATCTTGTGGTTGTTGATATCAATGAAGTCTTGTCTATTTACTGTTTTCAAAACACTTCCTGCACTGATATCGTGTACCGCCTCCCTGTTAGTTTTTTACCATGGAAGGGGAAGGCTTTGATAAAAACATGAAACTTTCCTCACATGTATTTTAGGTCAAGTTTGTCAAAAGAAGCTGCTGCTGTTTTTGTGAAAAGCAATGGTGATTGAGTCACTTCACAAATATGTAGGTATTTGTCTATCTTCCCACTCTAATGAAATGGGGCAAAATGTTGTTTTTAAAGGGGGATTCCCACGCATATATACGCAATTCTTCTTCCTTTATATCCCTTCAGGATGTCGGCAATCATGGCTCTCCACGACTTCCCCTCACTTGCAACTCTTAGTAAGATTTGTCTTTTTACTATCCCTCTATGTCATGGTTTTGCCTTCCGTTTACACAAGCTCATTAAGTAGTTTTGTAATCTGTCACATGTACATAATACAAGTAATAAAAGAAAGACTTCAACTTAAAATAATAAAGTATTTAATTACCAAATGCAATTAAAATACATTAACAACAAAGAAGTAAAGAATCAATAGAAATATTATTGATTACTTATCAGTTAATACGTGACTATGTAGAGCGGCTAAGAAAAGTACTAATTCGTCTTGAAATCTGGGACACTTGACTTTAATGTCCGGGTTAACACAATAGTCAAACACATAATTGTAAACAACACTCAGTGGTATGATATCTCTATTTATAGTAAATGGTGGTCTATATTTTCATTGTCTAGAGATTTTCGTTCAAACTTTGGTATCAGTAGTGACACTTTTCATTCATATATGACCAGTAGGTTAGGGAAGCACAGTGAAGTAATGGTTAGCAGTTGAGATTGAGTTTGAAATCCATTTGAGTTCATTGTCCTGGGTAAGACAATAAACTACATCCAACAGCAAGGCTTCTAATCAGGAGGTTTTGAGGAAGCATGGAACCACCTCTTAATTACTGGTGTTCCCAGGTCCACCCTGACCCGGGGTGGTAGCACCTGTTAGGGTCCCAGCTATAGGCAAATAGTGAACTCCCAGTTTTTCCCATCATATATCCACGTCCTGAGTATGACGATAAACTACATTCGCATCCTGGGTATGGCGATAAACTATGTCCAAAAATAATGTTGCCAGCTATACGTTTTTGAAAAAATAATGTTTGAAAAAAAAAATAATGTTGCCAGCTTTTTGATACGTTTTTGAAAAAAAAAATAATGTTTTGAAAAAATATACGTTTTTTTGAAAAATGTTGCCAAACGTTTTTTGAAAAAATAATGTTGCCAGCTATACGTTTTTGAAAAAAATAATATACGTTTTTGAAAAAATAATGCCAGCTATACGTTTTTGAAAAAATAATGTTGCCAGCTATTGCCAAAAAATAATGTTGCTGTTGCCAGCCAGCTATACGTTTTTGAAAAAATAATGTTGCCAAAAATAATATTGCCAGCTATACGTTTTTGAAAAAAATGTAAAAAATAATTGCCAAAAATAATACGTTTTTGAAAAAAATATGTTGCCAGCTATACGTTTTTGAAAAAAAATAATGTTGCCAGCTATACGTTTTTGAAAAAATAATGTTGCCAGCTATATATTTTTGAAAAATAATGTACTATATATATATATATATATATATATATTTATAAAAATAATGTTGCCAGCTAAATTTTGCAAAAATAAATGACCTATAGTGGTTGATATGCCATATAATATATATATATATATAACCAACCATTTGAGTTCATTACATTCCCAACCAACCAACCATTTGATTACATGCTAATACCGTGGGAAAGGTATGAATCCATCTTTTTTACTCCCAGCTATGGGTAAAATAGCAAGGCAGACTGGGTCCCATAGCCTTGGGTGGTAACCAATTATGTTATTTTTAAGGAATTTCAAAATTTTTTTTACTACAAAATTAATAACTCAGCTATCAGACTTTGTAGTTTAAAAATTTTTTTGAAATTCCTTAAAAATAACATTTTGTTTAATATAAGCCTGTCTATTTCACTATGTCTAAACTTTGTTTGCAACAGTTTGTCTGCTGTTAGAGGTGTCTAAAATGTCATTTTATCTAGACATGAATTAATGACCCACTTACCAACATACTTTGACTTTATTTTTCATTTTCCCTTTTAGCTGAGATCTGTCTCTTGATTGGTTAATCCTGACATGCCCACAAGAATGTTTTTTTTTAATTTATTTTTGAAATTAGGGTTTCCCCCCCTCCTTTTTAATGTTCAAATGAGGTAATGATTTGTTTTCTAGTTTCGCAAATAAATCATTTTCATCAGAAGTTATCTATCATCGTCTGATGTTGGAAGATTATAGTTCCAAAGCATGAAAGTTATTCTGTAGTGATGTAAAATATGATAATGAAAATATTATAATAATATTTTTGTTCTACATTGTATTGAGCACTTTGAAAAAAAAAAGTAAATGCTAAGAACTGTGGATTCTTAATTTGTCTGTTCATTCGCTTTATTTGAATATATATATATATATATATATACACACATACATGCATATATATAAGCACACACACACATATATATATATATATATATATATATACACACACACACACATATATATATATATATATATATATATATATATATATATACACACACATGGATGCATGTGTGTATATATATATATATATATATATATATATATATAAAAAAGAAAAAATATCTGAAAAAACAAACAAAATTCTAATATGCAATTATGCTGTTTCAATGTTTAATGTCAACGTCGGACGTTTTGGTCTAATAGAGCATCTTCAGGACATATTCATAAAACATAATTAACATAGACCATATTCAATATATCTAATAATAATATTGTCTTTTTCATGTTGAATTGTCTCAAAATATATCTAATAATAATATTGTCTTTTTCATGTTGAATTGAATATGGTCTATGTTAATTATGTTTTATGAATATGTCCTGAAGATGGTCTATTAGACCAAAACGTCCGACGCTGACATTATATTAACATTAAAACAGCATAATTGCATATTAGAATTTTTGTTTGTTTTTTCCGTATATTTTTCTTCATACTGTCGGATCTATATCCATATATTTGCTTATATATATATATATACACACACACACACACACACACACATGCATGTATATATATATATATATATATATAAACACGCACAAATGCACACACACACACACATATATATATATATGTAATTCCAATGCCATGGTTCTTCCTATATGGTAATGAATGCTGGATATTCTGACATATGAAGAAGAGACTTGAAGCAAAAGAAATGTTCTGCAGAAAGGATGACAGGAATACTATGAACTAAACATGTGAGCAATGATGAAGTTTTAAAAAAAAATGGAAGCAAAAAGGATATTTTTATTTCCCATCAGGAAGAGAGAAATTGAAATTTCTAGGTTTCATTATGAGGAAAGAGAGTTTGGAAGACTTGATACTCACAGGAGATACTGAAAGTAAGAGGGACAGAGGAATACAATGTATAAAATATCTGGCGAGCCTGAGTAGATGAATGGTGGAGCAAGGTTTAGGAGAGATAATAAAAAATATAAGCAAATTTATTAAGATCTACAAAGGGCAGGAAATTGTGGAGAACCATGTCTGCAAACATCCTGAACATGGCACGGCACATAGAAGAATAAGAATTCTGGCGCACTGGTTTGCATTTGCAGTAACAATTGTGATTTCCCTTGCAAAGTTAATGTCTACATTATTCTGTCTTTGATTTTATTTTTTCTTATTTATGTTCTGATTTCTTTGTAGAGTTTCTTTTTTTTTTTTTTTTTTTTTTTTTTGCTTCCAATCTTTGGTTTTTAGCTTTGACTGATTTCCATCCCTGTAATTTCTTGTTCATTGTCCTTTCATTAAATTGCTGTTTTTTATCAAGCTTCCCTCTTCCTTCTCAACACTGTTATTAGTGTCATTTATTTGGGAAGGATATTAGAATAATCCAGAACTTGTACTGGGAGCAAACTGCTTGTATATGGATAGAAAATGAATTTAGAAAGGAACATAAGAAAAGGATGTGTCTTTCACCAGACTTATTCCACTTTTACAGCAAGGTGATCCTGAGAGAACTAAAAGTCCTAAAAGTATGGATTATTGGCAGAGACAACCTTAATAATGTGTTGTGCGAGAAAGTGTGCTATTGGATTAATTAACAAAGCGAATAGCAATACAACATCATAAACACATAAAAAAAGTTTAAAATAACCACATAAGTCTTCATATAACATCAATTGAATATATATATATATATATATATATATATATATATATATATGAAATGTTCATACAAAGTGTGTATACATTTTTGTGAGAGATTTGATATGTGAAAAAGAAGGTGATCTTGAGTACTTATCTTAAGTTGATAGTCACAAGCCTGAATAAGTACGTCTTTCTGGTTTGACTGCCAGGAACCAAAGAGGATGTTTGACTTTCATGCCTAACAATCCCTTGGGCAGATCATGTGACTATCTATATATCTATTTTTAGTTTTTTTTAAAGGTTTAGTCAAAGGGAGATAACTTTTGTCTCCCTCAACAAATGTAAATGCAGATGAGACAGTATTCATAACAGAAAGGAAATCCGCAGGAACTCCTAGAGAATTTTGTAAAAGAAAGAGAAAAGAAAGGACTAAGCATCAATAATAAAACAGACTGTATGGTTGTCAGCTAGAGGAACAGCCCAAGATGCGAACTACAAATTCAAGATACAAAAATCAATCAGATTAGAAAATTTAAATACCTGGGAAATGTTTTAACAGAGGACAAAAAGTAACATCGAAATCTTAAGGTGTATTGGAATAGCCAATGATGTCTTCCAAAAGCTAAGAAACAGGAAAAGTTAATCAGAAACAAAGAAAAAAAATGCCAAATTTTTATGTCATATCGTTCCTTCAATATGGTCATGAATGCTGGAAATTCTCACAGGTAGAGAGACTTGATGCTATAGAAATATGGTTTTACAGAAGGATGCAAAGAATTCTCTGTGTTGAACATGTGAGTAACGAGAAAGCTTTAAGGTAAATTGAAACAAAAAGGATGCATATACATTGCTGTTTCGAATCAATCTTCCCTCTTCCTTCTCAATTAGCTTCATTTATTTGGGAAAGATGCTAGAAAAATCCTGAACTTATACTAGGAGCAAACCATCTGTATACATATTGATAATGAATTCAGTAAATACACAAAATTAGAAAGGAGTGTAAGACAAGGATGTATCTTCTCACCAGATTTATCTGACCTTTACCTTAAAGCAATTTTGAGACAATTAGAGGTCCTGCCATGATTCATAGTTGTTGGCCACTGTCTTAACGACATTAGATATGCAAATGACTTGGTGCATAAAGGGAGCTACAGGAACTCCTTCAGATGCTAATTATAGACAGCAAAATGAATAAACATTAATTGTAAGAAGATGGTTGTCAGTAAAAGGAGCAGCCCAGCATGCAACTTATAAATTGAAGATACCAAAATGAAACAAATAAAAAAATATTTATATATCTCGGTCTTGTTTTAAGGAGAGAAAATCATGTTATATTCAGCAATCACAGAAGTAGGATCCCTGATGGAGTTTCTTTTCAAGCTGGTTTTAATTTCAAAGTTGCTCTTCTACTCCATGTGCACTACGAAGGCTGTAGGGTTCAGTCAACTCTTATTTCACCCATATGTGGGGGAAAGGAAGGACGATTGTCTTAAGTATATCAGTACAAAGTAAGCACTGTCTGCTGAACCAATTTGAGCTTAGTTTGCTAATTATGTTGCTTTGGCCATTAACCTTGGTTTAGTCACTTTGGATTTCCAACAATGTATAGTCACCTGATAGTCCCCTTCCACAACTGCACCACACTGTGTGCTACACAAACTCACACTGAGTCAGGAGAGTAGCAGGAAGGGCAAACAAGTTACCAAGTAGGAATTATCAGTACTGTAAAATCTTGGGGTAACAAAACACCCTATTATTTACATTGTTTGGACTATCGTCCTCATCTTTGTTGCCATATTTATTACAAAATTTCAGCTGTTGTATGCTCTGGTGGTTGGAATGTCGAACTGAACCATTTATTTCGCTCGCTGGGTTAAACTGTTCTAGTTCCATGTGCCATGTCTAATGGATGTCAGTTATCAGTTGTCTCCTGTTAATTCCCCTCTCCAAGTTTTCCACCACCTTAGCCAGGTATTGAACTCACATTCTTTGAGTCCTGTCACTGGATCTAACTAATGCCTTCAAATTGAACTCAGAACTGCAAAAGAATCAGATATTATATATTATTGCTGCCATATCTGGTCTAGTGATCCTGCTATATATTTAGAAATTCTTGATAAAATCCAAAGAAGAATCTGCAATGTTATTGGCCTTGACCTGGCATCTCAGCTTCAGTTCCTTTCCTACTGCCCTAATGCAGCTTCCCTATGCCTTTTCTATAAATAGTTTTCATGGTAACTGTTCTGAGGAACTTTCTTCTATGGTACTGAAATTTTATGAATTTAAGTGCATTAGCAGAAATGTCTCATCATTTTAAAGTTGAAATGACTACATGTAACTGTAAGTTCTATGTTAACAGTTTCTTCTATCACACTTCTCACTTGTGGAACTCTTTTGGCCGAAACGTTGTGATAAATATGACAAAAAAGATGAGGATGATAGTCCAAACAATGTAAATAGTGCACATAATACCTCATCTCAGAAATAGAGACAGAAAACCCTTCATGTGACTAATGTGTGTGTGTGTGATGCGGCATTCACCCTGGGCGGATTGAGCCAGCTTCTTCCTGTTATGAGAAGAAGATTCTTGGGATAAATTACAGAAGTAGGGTACCCAGACCTACTCGGATAACGTTCTTGCTTGCCGCGGGGTTCCCAGGACGCATGAGACAGGAGCGACCAGAAGCCGCCAGTTGCCCGATACAGACGCTCCTTGGATTTTCACCAGAGCCCTTGTTAGCTGGCGTGTGTCAGACCTGTCCGCTTTGGGTGGCCCTACCAGGAGCAGTTCCGGACGGCATAGCTCTGACACTACCATTTACACCCCCCCCACACCGACTGTGAGGTAAGGCTTGGCTTACGGTCAAATCACGCATGTGACTAATGCAGAGTTAACCATTAGGCCACATGCACTTCCATGTCACTAGTACTACTACTATTGCTACCTAAACTCTACTCATTATACTAATACTACTAAAACTTTGTTCTTCTTCTTCCATGTGCTGTATCCTTTCAGGACTTGGGCGATCATGGCTCTCCACAATTTCCTGCTATTTGTAGATCTTAGTAAATTTTGTCTTTTTGCTATCTCTCCTAATTCCTGTTCTATCAACCATTTACATAAGTTCATTAAGTAGGTTAAATATGAAAACTTAACCAAAAAATGTTATATTATTCTTATGGATTAGTAGATTTTTTCTGAGTAAGGTGTTAGTCGATGGTAACATAGGTGTATGTTTATATAACCTTAAGTAAACAGCAAAAAGTAATTTCTTATCACGTATATAGGTAGATGAAATGAAAGAAAACATGGAAACTGAAATTTTAAGTTGCCTTGCGAAATTCATCTCAAAAGTGTATCAGACAATTTTAAACTGGGCAAAGTAGTTACTGCTGAAAATGTTAGGCTTAAGATATTTTTCTTCTATGTGCTGCAGACTTTCAGGACATGGGTGATCATAGCTCTCCATCACTTCCCATTCCTTGTGGCCCTTAGCCTTTTTCGTCACTTTGCTAATACTCCCATCAGGTAGGTGGCTCACTACATACCCCTGTCATTCTTACCCTCATCTTACCTTATCCTGGTGAGGGTTAAGCCCTCTTCCTCATTATGTGCCCATGGAATTCTAGCTATCTCTCCTTCCTTCTGAGCATGTGTTCTTGTTACCATTTTCAAAACTGTTGTCTACTTGCTCTTTCCATTGAATTCTCAGTATCCTTCTGTAGAACTAAATTTCTGTTGGCTCCACTTTTCTCTTCATCTGTGGGTAGATTGTCCTGCATTCACTGCCATATAAGTGGATGGATATTGCAAGGCAATCCAGTAATATTTTATTTGGCATGAACTAAATTTTTTTCTGTTTATTAACACTTTCCTTAGTTTTTGAAATGCATCTTTCACTCATCCAATATGTGTTCAGATTTCAGTGTTGCATTTTCCATGCTCTGTTAAAACACGTCCCAGATATTTAAAATTCTGTACTTGATTGATGTTGACAGTTCCAATTTGTAACTTATATCTTGGACTCTTCTTTTTTTTTTCTTGTGGATGACCATAGTTTCTGTCTTCTTGCAGTTGATAGTTAGTCCTTTATTCTTACTTTCTTTTACTACTCTGTGTTGGAATTCCTGTAGTTTTCTTTCCATGTCAGCTATCAGCACAGTGTCATCTGCATATCCTATATTGTTCATTTTTCTACTGTCCATTGAAAAGCTTTCATAATTTTTGATCTGTCAAAATCAGGAGTGTCTACAGAAAATAGTGTGATACTATTAACACTCACATAGAAGTTGAATAGATAGTTTATCTTGATCACAGGTGTTTCTGTTTGATGGGCCAATAGATAGTTCATTATGGTCTTCATAATTATGGTAGCATCCACTTTAACCTAAGGTTAAGGGGAAGTAAAGGGGTGGATGAGGAATTTTTGAAGACCAAGTAGCAGCAAAAACTGGAAATAGGTTATGTGTAGGTGCTAATAACATTTATACCTGTGATTGAGGTAAAGTTCTGGTTTGAACTTAGTTGGACATAAATGTGTCCATGTCATAGTTCTGAGGCCTTCATTTCATATTTGCCAGGCACCATGTCAGGAAGAGTAGCTGATTTAGCTGAAGTTCACCTACCTACCCACCCTGATGAGCAGGTGAAACCCTGAATAAAACATACATGTAATATGGAAGACAGGATTTGCATTATAATTTCTCTATGTGGCCTTTCTTTTCTTGAGTTACCTTGTGGCTATGCAGCATGTTCTTACCCAGCTTCTAGTGGACACCACTGAGATATAGGTTTCCATTGTGGGGTTCTCATTGGTCACTTGGTAGAAAGCTTGGGTGTTTATCATGTTGTGTGTTTACAATAGTATGTCTGATATTATTTTTGTGTGTTTGCAATAGTACCTCTTGCATTCACACCTGTCCAAACATCTGGTATGGTAGCACTCACCTTTTAGATTAAATTTAAAAGATTTTGTACAAAAATTACTTTCCAAGTTTAAGTGGGAGAATGTTCATGCCACCAATCCAAATACTGTGAAATATGCTATTATAGAGTCCTGTCACAGCATTTTAACCAAGTAATTTGGTGTAATGCTAAAAGGGCTTCAGTTGACATGTGCCCTTTTTGCATGTTTTTCCATTTTTTAAATAAGCAAACTGATCTCCATAAGAATGACATAGCAATATAAAAAGACTTTTTGCAAAGTTAAGATCAAATTTTTAAAACATTGTAAAGGGCTCTTTACAAATTTTCTTTTTATTTTCATCACCGATACAGTAACACCTTTTCAGCATCAAACTGATGATGGAAGGCATCAGGATGTGCACATAGCAAAATGTTTATTGGTGTAGAAAATAGGATTGATATGCTGAGTTCGAGCTGAGGCTGTCATGCTCATTTTCATACAAAATCCTTCTAAAACATATCACTCCATCTCTTCTCCACCAATTAGCAATAACAAGGCAGACTGGGCTCCCTAACCAGGGTTGGCAACCAGTCTAGGAGAAGGACAATTCTGAAATCAGAACTGATTATGTGGTTAGCATCTTACCTTTTGCTAGAGAAACTCTTAAGAACCTATTTGCTAGAGAAACCATAGTGGCAACATCTACCAAGATGAGGCTGTAGACTGATCTCCCTTCAGCAAGGATTAAATAGCAGGATAAACTAGGCTCTCTAGCCTAGGTTGGTAACCAGTGTAGGAGGACAACTCTGAATTCAAAATCCACCTTGTAAAAACCTACTTGACACAGAAACCACAGCAATAATTCTTTGCATGCTAAGGCTGTGACTTATCTCCCTTTAGATATGGGCTAAAGCTGGGACTTATCTTCCTTTAGCTATGGGCTAGATAGCAGGACAAACTAGGCTCTTTGGTTTTGGATGGTAATGATTCTAGGTGAAGGACAACCCTGAATTTGAGTATGAGGCTAACAAATTTACCTTGTAAAAAAAAAAAAACCTACTGAGATAGAGAAATGACAGCAATAATGCCTTGTGTACTGAAGCTGTGACCTTATCTCCCCCTTGTTATGGGTTAAATAGTAGGACAAACACAACCTTATAAAATGTGTTACTTTATGAAGCTTTACAAATTGTATATGGACAAAATGCATAGCACAAGCACATTATTACTAAATCATTGTGCCATCAAATAAGAACTTTCTTTACTTCAAAGGAAAATTATACTGAACAATTTAACTATATCATGATGTAATGTTATATAGTAATTTTTGTTATGGGTTAAATAGTAGGACAAACACAACCTGATTTTTTAATAATTGTATATGGACAAATTTAAAACATAATGCCATAAATAATTTCTTTACCAAAGGAAAATTATGAACAATTTATATATACTTTTATTTATTTTTTAGTTTTTTTAATTAAATTAAAATATAACAAATTCATTCATTGAGTTTATATGTACTTTTTTATTTAATTTTTTTATATGATTTTTTCATTGACAGTTTTTTTTTACTTAGTAAATACAGTAAAAAATATTTTGCTTGTGGTGATTCATAATTAGAATTCTGGTTTGAATATATTTTCCATTCAATGTCTCTAATACAAAAGATATCAACTTGGATTTATTCTTGAAACAGTAAAATTTTGAAGTCAGTTTGTAAGCAAAAAACTTGCAGAAATTCGTTATTTCTGTACATTTTTTCAGATGATCTTTAAAACTAAATACTTAAAAAGTGGTAAAAGCTATGAACCTAATTTTTGGCACCCATACTTATCACATCAAACCCCAGCTTTCACATGGAGTGCAATGTTGATTTTCAAAAAAGTGAAAAATCAGCCTGCCTTAATGTGGCATAACTGTAGCATGTTATATATATATATATATATTGTAAATTTACTAATTTATGGTTCCATCGCTACACAGGAATTACCGTGTTTCAAAAAACAGAAACTAAAAACTTCACATTTTATTATAGAATTAAATTAAAATCCCTAGTACTGTTTCATTAATTTTTAATTTAAAAATAATTAATGGGAACACAGGATTATAAATCTTACTGTTCTTTCTCTTTATTTTTATATATATATATATATATATATATATATATATATATATATATATATATATATATAAGCGTGTTTTTTTTTTTAAGTATATGCCGAAATTGAATTGTCCCTACTAAATTTGTTCCATTCATTGAAAAATACCAGATATAACATTTTAAGGAGATTACATAATATTTAGAGAGGGTGTCTCTCCTTGTTAAAACTTAAAAGGTGGAGAAAAAAAATAGACCCTTTTTTATTTTACAATTGATAGCAAAGTGTTATTAGTTGAATCTTTAGAAATTATACACATTAGAATACTAGAAAGATGTTAGGTATACAACGGGATGAAGTTGAAGTAAAGACCTACTTAGCAGAATTTACTGTCATGAATGTAGAAGAATTCTCTCAGGACTGGATTAACTGTTTACCATTTGTCACAATTAGTTAATCATGGGGAAGATGTTTAATTTAAAAACAATAACTGTATTGGTTAATTAAAAATAAAATCAATGCAAATGTTTTTTTGGTGTCTCTGAATTTTGTTAAATCAGAAAATCTGTGATTTTTATAATATTTTTTTTATTTTTTAGATGAATGAATTTATTTATTTATGTTTAGCAAGTTTTTTGGAACATTTTCAATGGCAACTTTTATTGGAAACACTTAAAAACATTAAATTCATTTCAACTGCAGAACATTCATAAAAAATGCAAAGACAAACATTTTTCTGGCTTGAATTATTTCATTGGTACTGAAAACAATGGCGCCAAGTTTGACATGTTTTGTGGCCAGAAATTAATTCCCTATAGATTTTTATCATGAGTTGGAATAATATGAAGAGAAGCTGAAAAGTTATTTTTAAATAATGCCAACAAAGTCTGTCTGTTCGACTTGTCTTTCCAATTTCCAATTGAGTTGTTTTACATTGGAAGTGTAAAGTGGAAAAAAAACCTGACAAAAAGGACAAAATCAGCATGACATTCTACATGTATGCACACATGTGCATTTGCACATGTATGCACACATGTGCATTTGCACATGCATGCATATACAGTGGAAAATCTTTCACCATTGAAAAGTGCATATAAAAAAGAAAAATTGAGAAATATAAGCAGTCAATTGCAGATACCCCTGGCAAATGATTCCTGGAGGGTCCGTCTATAAAACTTTGAAGTTGTGATGCTCAAGGTAACACCAATCAGCTGAGTGAAAAAAGTTTTACTTGTATTAATTCTTTTATTTATATATATATATATATATATATATATATATATATATATACATATACATATATATTGACATCCCCAAACAGACTGTTTCACTGTATCACAGCTCATCATTCTGGCTAGATGTCCAGTTGCCTCTAGCTAAGATCGAAACCCGACTGAATTGGCATCAGTCAGGGATTCTACCACTAAGCCATTGGCGCACGACAGGGATGAATGGGAATTTAAGTATATATATATATATATATATATATATATATATATATATATATATATATATATATATATATACTGTGTGTATTTAGGCAGCCATTTTGTGTCTATTTATTTTATTGATTGACTTTTCCAAATTATGAATAATCCTTCTCGGAGTTGATGATGACTTTAGAAAGAGAATTTCCTCCTTATCTGAGAAGGATTATTCTTAATTTGAAAAATTGGCATATATTTATTGAATTGAGAATTGGAACAGAATTTATACCCATAGGAACTCATTTATCAATCCTAAATTAAAATTCCAAACAACCCTTTCAAAGAAATTTTGGGAATTGAAGGAAAAGGGTCTAACCCCACAGATAGATTAGAATATTATAGGTTTTGCACATATTCCTAATAGCTTTAGAGGTAGATGCAGGTTACGTTTAGAGGAAAAAAATAGAATAATAAAATACAATAATCAATGCAAACTGTTGAATCAAAGGAGAGAGGTGGTATTAAAATGTAGGCAGAGAAGCAGGTTCAAGCTTATATAAGAATATAGATCTTACTTATTATTTACTTACTATCAAAAAACAACAATCCCTCCAACTGATGCAACCCCCTCAGATTAAAGTTTTACTTTAATATCTTTTTCCTTAAAGAATCTCAGGTACAGCTCAGTAGTCCTAATAATATGACTGAAGCTTAATGGTGTAAATGGATGGGATATATATATATATATATATATATATATATATATATATACAGAAAAAGTTGCAAATTAAAAAAATAATAACGTTTTTTAATGAAAGTATTTATTTATTTATATATATATATTTGATATTTCAGATTGACCTCAATCTTTCTTCAGAAATAACTGTTTGTTACAAGTAGCGTCGGTCGCGAGACGTGGACTTCACGTGATATGGAACGTCACTGATAAGTGTTTGTATGTATATATGAATGGGTAAATATATGTATGTGTTTGTGGGTAAATATGTGTGTGTGTGTGTGTGAATGGGTAAATATGTGTGTGTGAATGGGTAAATATATTTGTGTACGCATGTATGTGTCAATGAGTAAATATGTGTATGTGCATGTATGTGTCAATGAGTAAATATGTGGGTGTGTGTATATGTATGTGTCAATGAGTAAATATGTGTGTGTGTATGTATGTGTCAATGAGTAAATGTGTGTATGTATGTGTCAATGAGTAAATGTGTGTATGTATGTGTCAATGAGTAAATGTGTGTATGTATGTGTCAATGAGTAAATGTGTGTATGTATGTGTCAATGAGTAAATGTGTATATGTATGTGTCAATGAGTAAATGTGTATATGTATGTGTCAATGAGTAAATGTGTATATGTATGTGTCAATGAGTAAATATGTGTGTGTGTGTGTGTGTGTATGTATGTGTCAATGAGTGTTTCAAGTTGTCTTTCAATTTATCTTTGTAGCATAAGAGTGGACATCCAACTGAATGCTTGGAGTTTGGTAGTTGTCCATACAACATCTTTTTTTGGAAGCCTATGCTCATCCATTCTCCCAACATAACCAGACCACCTAAGTTGTTTCTTTGGTAGAATGGTTTCAATGCCTGTGATGTTGTTTCTTCAGTATAGCACTATTCTTGACCCTACCATCCTATTTTATATCCCATATGGCATGAAGACAGTGTATGTGAAAGGCGTCAAGTTGATTTATGTGCTTGAGGTACAGGGTCCAAGTTTCAACACCATAGTGAAGAGTTGAGAGAATGACTGATCTGTATATATTGATCTTTACTCTGAGAGACATGTCTTTGGTGTTCCATAACCTATGTTTAAGTTTACTGAATGCTGTGCTGAAAATAGCACCCTGTTTGATCTTTTTGGTGGGTGGTAAGACTGAAGTGACCTCTCCAGGGCACATGCCTGGGAAATGGTAGATGTATGCTGTGCACTGCCCAAACCTCACCATGCTGACAAGATCCAAAGGTATACAGGACATTACATTTGGAGCCAGCATGGCTGCAGGAGTTGCTGGAAGTTATGCGCATACAAGTGGTTAAACTTATTCATTCATGAGTATCTATGTACATCTTGAATGGCATCTGTCAAGGTTGACAAAAGATGTAACAAATTTGTTAGGATAGTCACATGCTAAACTCTTCACTCATCACCCCATTTCATCAGAGTAATGTTTTTTTTCAGAAACTATCTTGACGGGTATACTTAACGAACAGTTGCATCTAGCTATTCACCTATAGAATAATGAGACCTTTTTGCCAATCTAGTATACACACACACACACACACAATCACACATATATATATATATATATATATATATATGTTGAATAATCTAGACATATTATGTTTATTTTCATTTTAATGCTCTCAAATTCATGGATTAATTTCTTAGTGCTGTTACAAAACTGAGTAAGCAAGACACCGTAGTTTTCGTTATTTCTCTTATTTTCCTAAGTGCTTTGTCATAGCAATTCACCCCTGAAGATGATCTTTGATGAGATTGAAATAGCCAGGTCTACAGCATTTTTTTTTTACCCAATTTTGTAACAGTACTAAGAAATTGATCTGTGAATTTGAGAGGATTAAAATAAACAAACATAATATATCTAGATTATTCAAGCAAACTTGCTTGAATGAAGATACACTGCCTAAATACACACACACACACACACACACACACACACACACACTTATATATATATATATATATTATAGATTAAAACAAAAACATGTTAAAAATCGCTACATAATAGCTTTCCTGTTTCAGCACTAACTTGTGTCTCTTCAGGCGGGCGATGGTGAATAATTGTTATATTTCAAATGGTTTTTATTTTCCCAAGTACTTTCAATCTCATCTGAGATTGAAAGTACTTGGGAAAATAAAAACTATTTGAAAGAAAATTTTGGTATTTTTCTTAATCAGTTTTCTAAGGCTACCAAGAAAATAATCCATGAACTCAAAAGGATTACAATGAAAACTAATTGACATGGCATGTCTAAATTATTTAATCAAACCTGTTTGAATGAAAATATGCTGCCTAAATATACCCTATATATATATATATATATATATATATATATACACACAAGTATATGATTGGTGTATATGGAATAAATTCCAATAACCAACAATTACTATTCTTAAAAGAGTGCTCAATACAGAGTAGAGGGAATATAATTATTTATTATAGAGAATGCTATTTTCATATTGTTAACTGACATTATTTCCAGTTAACAATATGAAAATAGTGTTCTCTACATTCCTCCATTTGCTAAGAACATTCTATTTTTTGTTATTATTAGTTACGTTCTTTAATTAAATTCATTTTGTTTTTTGCTTTGAAAAAGTCCACATTGAATGAAACACGTCAGCAATAACTACTACTATCTATTGTCATTTATATTTATAAATGTAAATGAATGTAATGTATTCAACTGGAATTCGAACTCGGCACTCCGAGTACTGAATCTGAGCCACTATCCATTACTTCATCGTGCCTCCAATCAGTTAATAGATATTAAATACACTAAGAAAAGAAGAACTTACTCTTAATAAGGAAAACGAAAAAATAGAGACCTAAGATAGATTGTTCTAGTTCCACGTGCCATGCCTCTTCCAAATGTCTTGGTTATTTCCCTTTATCTCAACTCTCCAAGTTTTGGTTCACCACTGTGTTAGCCTGGGCCACTAGGTCATGTATCCTCAAGGATAAAGGGGTTGGCTAGATGCAGTGACTAGACCCAAAGAGTTGTGAGTTCAATACCAGGCGACAGCAGAAAACAATTTTTCATAAAGTTTATATTTTCTTGATTTCATATGAAAACTTTGAAATCTTGGCAAACTTGGACTTTTGTGCCCACAAAAAACTGTGTGTAAAAAGGACAGTTTTTCCATTAACACTGTTATTATTTTAACTACATTTGCTTCATCGGCAGTGTTTATTTACAAGATTATAAAAAATTATTTACCTTTTTTTATAAAGAAATGAATATGAAAAAAAATTTTTATTTAAAAACTAAAATAAAAAAATCATCAAAATATGTAAACCATCTACAATGTAATAAGCTTTAAGTCATTGACTAATTGCCAATTTTACCTACCTTCGCTCCCTTGGCAATGTTTGAGTTCTAGAAAGCAATGATTAGAATTTTATTAAAACCCAGACATATGAAATTGAATTTATACATTTTCTTTGTTCTTTGAGAATTTACAACAAAAATATTAAACACTATTTATTAGATTGTTTATTCATTGTGTGAAAATTCTGTGTGAATTAATTCAACGGTTTTTGAAATATTATGAAAAAAAGTTATCTCGATAATAATTTGGCATGCAGTGTATTTGTATTAATCCTATATATATATAGAGAGAGAGAAAGAAAGAGAGAGTTGGATTGATGTGAGTTTGGGACCCTGGGCTTCACGCTCTCTGTGATCATCAGACAAACTGATTAATTTTTGAAATTTTGGATTTAATTATGGTTGCATATATCAGTGTTTTATGGTTGTGGGAGCTCTATCAATGATATTGAGTACTTTCAAGTAAGTACTGCGCATATATAATATGTAAATAATATAAAAATTGCATGTATATATATATGTTCATATAAGTTTCATTAAATAATATAGACAAGTGTTGCCTATTTATTTTATGTAAATTCTTTTCATAAAGTCTGATAAGCTTAATAACATTAACATTAAACGAAGAAAGAAAATCACAATATTGATCCATATTTTTTATCCAATCTAAGCTTTCAGCTTATGTAAGCCATTATCAAAGATGTTAATTACTGTACAATATATTAAGCAATACAAGGACAAGAATGTGATGATAGTCTGTTTTTGTTTACATGGAAGATTTCAAGCAACGATAAACATGTGCATATAAGACGCTGGGCGAAAAAATTGCACCGCTCATGACGTCACACATGACCCACGAGAGCGAATTCGAAAAGTATTAAGTATGGGAAGCCGTTGGTATAAACCAATGGCTTTTGTTACCAATTATAGACATTTAAGGATATGTATATATTTTACACATACACACACGCATATATATATATATGGGGTTGTCTGGAAAGTTCATGCTGATTTTTAGTCATTCATGTTCCAACATGTTAGAATACAACAAATTTATCAACAGCTATAATATGCTTACATTTCTAATTAGAACACACTTCAAACTACCTCTTGAGAAAGAAAGTTTAAAATTACTTAATTCATGTCAGTTTTGCATCTCTATGAAAATGGAAGATTATAAGGTGCATTTTAGACATTTGATGCTTTTTTTTTTTTTACTGTAAAGGCAAAAATGCCTCACAAACAATAAAACAGATATGTGCTGTGTATGCTGAAGGTTCTTTAGTTAACAGAACTGTATGGAATCGGTTTGCTAAGTTTAAAGTTGGTGATTGTAGCCTTATTGATGAAGAATGCTCAGACAAACAACAACCCTCTACAGATGGTGACCAAATTAAGACATTGATTGACAATAACTCACATTACACAACATGGGATTTGGCAGAAACACTAAATTTATCAAAATCTACAATCTGTGAGCAGTTAGTGAAGCTTGGGTAATCAAATTGCTACAATATTTGGGTACCACATGATCTGAGTGATTTGTGATTTGCTGTATAAACCCAATGAAAATGCACCCTTTTTGAAGCAAATTGTGATGAGTGATGAGAAATGGATTGTTTACAACAATGTTCAGTAAAAAAGATCCTGGGGTAAGCAATATGAGCCAACTTTAGCCACCTCTTCATTCTGAGAAACTCATGCTGTGCATCTGGTAGGATTGGAAAGGAATCTTTTACTATGAGCTTCTTCCAAGTAACCTGTAAATTGATTTTGAAAAGTGCTGCTTGCAATGGGAAGAATTAAATGAAGCAATTCAAGAAAACACCCAAAATTGGCAAACAGGAAAGGTGTTATCAATCAGGATAGTGCCAGACCTCACATTTCTTTGGTGACCCAGTAAAAATTGTTGCAGCCTGGCTGTGATGTGTTACCCCCACCCTGCCATATTCACCAGACATTACTCCTTTGGATTTTCATTTATTGAGTTCTTTGAATGACATAACAAAATACCTTAATGAGTTCTTTGCCAAGAAACCATTTGTGAAGATGGATCCTTTAGGTTGAAGGAAAATGGAGATATATATATATATATATATATATATATATATATATATATATATATATATATATATACACACACCAGATGTAACAGCAGAATTGTCCAGATTGTGTTACAGCATAATTGTTCATCACACAAATTTTTAATATATAAAAAAAACAGTAAACTAATTGAATTTCTTTCTTCTAAGTTTTCAGATAGCACATTTAGCCAACTTCATACCTTTTGTCGTAAGAATCACTGAAAAAAAACTCTTGACTTACTCGGATAGAAAGAGAACAGGTTAAAATCATTTTGTGTCAGCCCCACTATATCTCCCAACTGAGCAATGGTGAGAGGAAAAAGATCATTCAGGCCTTCAGTAATGGTACCAACATTCATACTCTGGCTTCCATCTTCAAAGTCTATTCAAGAACCATCAAGAGAATGGTGAATAAGTTTAAAAAAGAGGTAACAGTAGAGAGGAAAACTGGATCAGGAGGTCACAACAGCAAGAGGGATCATCATTTCAATTTAGAACTAAAGAGATCAATTATAAAAAATTTGTCTTAATCATTAAGACGTTTGGCATGTCAGAGAGGAGTTTGATCAATGACACCCCAAAGAGCAGTGAAAACAGACTGGAAAATGCAAATCGTACATGAAACATATGAGACACTTAGTTACTCCAGGACAGAAAGTTAAAAGGTTAGAGAGGGTGAAGATCATCTTGAATAAGTTGGAAAATGATCCTAGAATAACATATATATGAGCATGTGGCTAAGTGGTTAGAGCATTAGCATTCTGATCATGAGACCCAGGTTTGAATCTCATCATGGTCAATTTTGGCAGGAAGGAGACTTCCTGATGTTACTGGTCTGGAGAGGGGATGATCCCAGCATGTGGCACCTTTGGAAAGTGCCTGAAAAAATATACCACGAGCTGACTCAAGCCTTGTGAGTGAAATTGGGTAGACAGAACACATGGGAGTTATCGATAGCTGTGCTAGCATGAAGTCACAAGTCATCATGACCGAGGGTTTGTGTGTGCTGGCCTTGTTCACATTGTTGATCACACTAGATAATACACTCATTCCTAGAAACTGTGACTAAGGTCTACTCAGCATAGTTGCAGTATAAATCGCAGGGCAGGCATCTGCAATAGAGATTGTTCTAGCCACCCTAGTAGATGTGTATCCTCAAATATGTGTGGCCAGCTCTTACTATTATATATATATATTTGAACTTAATTTCAATCCTTCATGAGTTTCTAATCCTTAGCTATGATGAATTAATGATGAATATGTCATTTTTGCTCAAAGTAGAATCCAATAGGGTTATAAAAACCTCAGAGAATTCCAGTAAGATATCTTTAATCATTTATTAGATACAACAGTTCAAATTTTAATCTAACAAATAGACAATTTTTCTGTGACATGATTTGGACAACTTTGTTGTTACACCTGGTACATATATGTAATATGTGTGTGTAGTGTAATGGTTAACATTTTGGAAAAAGAAAATGGTGAGCAGTGATCAAATTCCAGCCATTTGTTACATTTACTGCCATACAAATATGTTTATTTTGTAATGGAATGTCCCACACTCCCTATTGCCAATGTGGACTGGCTATATCAGTAGCTATATATAGTGAGCACAGGATATACCTGGGGGCTTGCTTTGGAAATTAGTTGGAGATTCGTTTTCAGCTATGCTGGTCGAACTCTCTGTCTTCGGACAGAGAGGAACCCAGATGAGGCTATGCCAAAAGGGCAGAGTCTCGTCTGGGGTGGTAGACAGCTAGCTGACCCCATGTTTTACAGGGTCTACGGGGAATTTTTTGCCCGAGCCTACAGGCTTGTTTTTGCCCTGCACTAAAAATGGTCTTGTACTACATCCTGCCTTGCAGGGAGGTAAGATAAACAACAGTGCTTTGGAAATTACTAGTCTGTTACCTGATTCCCTGTCTTTCAATAGTGTATTCTCTTTTACAATAAACCTCTCTTCTTTCATCTACGCACGTGTTGCTGTTCCTTCACTTGAGTACCACCTTTGTCTGTTTGTAACCGCTTTAAGGGTACAACAGTGGGGACAAGGATTCAAGCTCACAGTGAGAAAGACCCCAAATCACTGTTTGTAAAACATACAACAGTTTGGAAAAGCTAGGTATGCATTTGCCTCCTTTTATGGGTTAAATAGCAGGTCAGACTAAGCTTTCTAGTCTTGTTTGGCAACCATTCTAGAAGTAGTACAACTCTGCTGAATTCCAAACATGAGGAAGGCTGTTTGGAGACTTTGTGGCATTTCTCTTTTTTATCAGTTCTTCTGAAAAGTTTGGCAGTTTCTAAACAAGCCTTTACCACTGTAAACAAATATTTTGTGTGGGTTGTCTGACAGTTCAGTTGATTTAATAAAACTTGTTTGATTAAAATATATATATATATATATATATATATATATATATGTGTGTGTGATTTTATGTAAGTAAATAAAGAAGTCTGTAGCTTGATGATGGAAAAAGCAGTTTTTCTATACAACCTATCTTTATTTTTCAACATGAACTCATTCCTTGTAAATTTGTTTATCCAAATAGTTTTCTTCTTTTAACAACTCATATCTTCATGACTTCATATTTTGATTTGCTAGAATTCAGTTAATAACTTTTTCAGGTGGTGAATTTATTGACATGCTTATGTCCAAATGCATTTATTTTGATAGATGTATGGTGTTCAGAGGTTTCCTTATTAGGAAGCATTTGACATTCATTGACCAAACAGCCAGTGCTAATTTTCACTTAAATTTATTTTGTACAAAAATTTGGAATGAAGCCCCATCAGTCGTGGAAAGAGTTTGTTTGTGTGTTTTTTTTGTTTTTTTTTGTTTTTTTTTTTACAATAATTTTCACTCTGTATAAGGCCCAACGTCGACTAAAGGTCAACAGAATAAAAATCAAGAGTCACAGTTTATAGGGATATGTGTAGAAGATAACAGTTAAGATTAGAAGACATTTCCAAACAGTAGAATTTTTCATATTAATTTTCACCTCACCCAATACAAGGTTCAAGAGCCACTCAAGGTAGAGGGTTACTGTGTTGTGTTGCATAAATGCAAGATAAGGCAAGAATTGAAATTCATGAGGCAATGCAGGTACGACAATGGTTAACTTTAGACTTGAATAGGTCAAGATTGTAGTGATTGGGAAATGATCCTGCCAGGGGTCAGTACCACTTGGCAGCAGTTCTTGGGGAAAAAACCGTCTGACTGGAACTTACTCTCAACAATTGCTAAACTTGAGAAAGCGATTTTCCTGAAAAATTTAAACCAAAAGTAGCACAAGCTGTTTGGTCAGTGAATTATGAATGTTTCATTCTAAGGAGATGGTGTGTATGGTCTATTGTAAGTGGTATATAAGTTGCTAAAAGTATGTCTATATTTCTGAGATGAGATATTATGTACACTATTTACATTATTCGGACTATTGTCCTCATCTTTGTCACTATATTTGTTACAATGTTTCGGCCTTTCAGTATCTGTCTATATTTCTGAGATGAGGTATTATGTACACTATTTACATTATTCAGACTATTGTCCTCATTTTTGTCACTATATTTGTTACAATGTTTCGGCCTTTCAGTATCTGTCTATATTTCTGAGATGAGGTATTATGTACACTATTTACATTATTCGGACGATTGTCCTCATTTTTGTCACTATATTTGTTACAATGTTTCGGCCTTTCAGTATCTGTCTATATTTCTGAGATGAGGTATTATGTACACTATTTACATTATTCGGACTATTGTCCTCATCTCTGTCGGTTAAGGCAGTGGAGAACTTGGAGAGGGGAATTAACAGGAGGTAACTGATAACTGACATCCATTAAACATGGCACGTGAAACTAGAACAGTCTACCCCAGTGTTATAGTGAAACACACCTATTCGATAGTTAATAGACTCTCCCACCTATAATAAGTAGTAGTAGTACTAATAGTCGCGAAGTCAGTTGGTCTGTCAGTCGATGTCGGACGACCATTAGTCGGATACTAAAGTATCAGTGACCACCCCTAGATTTCTCTGCGTCATTACCTATTATATTAAGTTCCTAACGTTTTGTACGTCGAACCTATTTTAGGACCGACTTAGTACAAATACAAGCCTCCACTGTGAAACCACTCTACAACACCCAGTGAGTGAAATAAATGGTTCATTTTGACATTCCAACCACCTGAAGAAGGCTGGAGCATACGACATTTGAAACGTTGTAATAAATATGGCGACAAAGATGAGGACAATAGTCCGAATAATGTAAATAGTGAAAGTTGCTAAAAGGTTAGAATATTGTACACTATCTGTTTGTCCTGGCAGATGACTGGATAGAACATATACAAATCTACTTAAAAAAATCCAGAAACTCAGTTGGAGATCCCATGCAATGCTTAACACAATTTACGGAGAACGGAGACCAATCTCTCTTAAGCTCAAACATAAACGACTGCAGTTTGCTGGCCACTGCCACAGAGCAAACAGGGAACTCATCTCATCCTTATTTCTATGGCATCCTTCTGAAATTGTCTTATGAAAATTGACTTTCTCAAACACCACAGCTTGGGACTCAGGATTGGACATTGGGGATCTCGAGACAGCAATACAGGACTGAACAGTGTGGAAAAAGATAGTCAATGGTGTTCCGACTGACCATAGTGAGGTTGAAGGAGGATGATGATGACACAAATCAGTTGGCTTATAGCCATGTCATGTTCAAACACTGGTTCTTGTACAGTCATTGAAGTTAAGCAGTGTCAAGCCTGGTCAGATGAGTGACTGCTTAGGAAAAACAGATGCTGTAAATCTGGATGTTATAAAGAGATTTCATCCAGACTACATTGAAACACTGATTCTCAAACTATCACTGAAGTTAAGCAACCGTGAGCCTGATCATTACTTATATGGGTGGTCATTTGGGAATACCAGGTGGTGTAATGGACAATGGCTCAGAAATGGAAATTGGTGAGCTTATTTCTAATTCCAGTCAGGTTGGTTATATTCACTTAAGCACAAATACTTTTGGGAAAGGTATAGATCCATCTCTTCTCCAGCTGTGGGTTAGTTTGTAGGACTAGTATCAGTATTCATTATTATTTCCCTAAAATTCTTCTGCCTTGTAGAAGGTTGATAATCCATAAAAAAACAAACCAATCAGTTAACCAAAAATTCTTTGAGAAAGTATACAGTGAAAGGTCATTGTTTACAAATATTCTTTACAATGACCTTTGTCCTCATCTTTGTTGCCATATTTATCACAACATTTCACTCGATGCTTTGGCCTTCTTCAGGTGGTTGGAATGTCGAACTGAACCCCTTATTTCGCTCGCTGGGGTAGACTGTTCTAGTTCCACATTCCATGTATAAAGGTTGTCAGTTATCTCCTGTTAATTGCCCTCTCCAAGTTCTCCACTGCCTTAACTAGGTATTGAACTCACAACTCTTTGGGTCCTATCACTGGATCTAACCAACACCTTTATCCAATGTGCCATGTATCCTTAATTAATTCACCTCTCCAAGTTCTCCACTGCCTTAACCTGGATCTAACCAACACCTTTATCCTCTGTGCCATATGTCCTGAAGATGGCCAAAGCATACATTGACCAAAATATTGTGATAAATTGGGCAACAAAGATGAGGACAATAGTCCAAATAATGTAAATAGCATACATAATACCTTTGAAGATCTAATTTTGAAGCTAATTTCACTACAGTAAAGGGATATATAGTTTAGTCAATGGAATAGCCAGTACCAGCAGTACATACACTAATTTTATATGTTGTGTATGATACAACCCCCTTAAAATTAGTTTAACATTAGGTCTTCAAAAGTCACATGATATATGAGCATATATGCTATATATCTATTATATACAGTGCGTATGTAATTACACATGTACATACGCATAAATATTTTTATGTATGTATATATGTCTACTCATGTGGCCAAGTGACTAGAACGTTCACTTTCTGACCATGAGATCTGTATTCAAATCTCACCATGGTCGATTTGTCAAGAAGGAGACTTCCTGATGTTATCAGAATGGATTGAAGTTTATCCCAGCATGCAGCATCTTTGGAATGTGCCTGAAAATCATACCACAGGTTGACCCAAGCCTTGTGAGTGAAATTGGGTAGATGAAACACTTGAGGACCATTGATAGCTATGCTAGCACAAAGCTACAAGTCATCGTGGCCGAGGGCTTGAGTGTGCTGGCGTTGTTCAAATTGCTGATCATGCTAGATAACACAATCTCTCCCAGAAACTGTAACTAAGGTCTGCTCAGCATAGTTGCAGTATAAACCGCAGGTGGGTTCTGTGGGTGTTGAACAAAAGCGAAGGTGCTTGAGCAAGCATCTGCAATAGGGATTGGTTAGCTGCCCTAGTAGACAAGTACCCTCAAATACGAGTGGCCAGCTATCTATTATGTATACTGTATATTCACCTTGTGTATTAACTTACCACTCATACTTGCACACACTCACTAGAAAAACAATTCACTAATTTACAACTCATTTTTGAATTGCCCCTCCCAATACAAAAACAAGAATTAAAGATAGTAGGCGATGATTTACATTGCATTTAGATACTTGAAGATCAAAGTTGCCCGAGAAGCAAGAAGCCAGAAAAGAGTTTCACTACTGAGAGATAACTATTGGTCTCATTTTTCATTTATTCTGTATTTCTTATTTTATTTTATATGTACAAGTTAGTCTATTTGCACCATGTATATATATATATATATATATATACATACATACATGTTTCATTAAATAATATAGGCAAGTGTTGTCCATTTTTTTTTATGTAAATTCTTTTCATAAGGTCTGATAAGCTTAATAACATTATCATTAAATGAAGAAAGAAAATTACAATATTGATCCATATTTTTTAATCCAATCTAAGCTTTCGGCTTACATAAGCCATTATCAAAGATGTTAATTACTGTACAATATATTAAGCAATACAAGGACAAGAATGTGATGATAGTCTGTTTCTGTTTACATGGATGATTTCCAAGCAATGATAAACACGTGCATATAAGACGCTGGAAGTGAAAATCACACCGCAGCTCATGACGTCACACATAACCACGTGAGAGTGAATTCAAGAAGTATTAATTATGGAAAGCCGTTGTTATAAACCAATGGCTTCTGTTACCAATTATAGACATTTAAGGATATTTGTGGAGATTTCATAGTTTATTTTGTTCAGGTTAGGTTTCAACTGTTTTATGTATATAGCTTCAAGAATTTTTAGTTTTTGTTTATTGTTTTCATGTTTAAGTATAATTGTGTTCTCGACAAGGAGATATATATATATATGATGGATTCTCCTGTTGATTTTGACGTATAAGGATCTGACAACCTCATTCAGTTTTTATGTTTGTTCCATATGTAATACTTCAGTCCTGGTAGTTGCATGCATACAATTCCACATATTGTGCAACAGCGAGGATCTCAGGACATAGCAACAGGAGTATTTGCTTTTTGCCAATGTCTTTCATCTCTTAGCTGTTCAATATGACTGATTTCAAAATTTGTGTTACCACTCTGGCACAAATATCTCCAATAAACTCTATCCAGGGCAACTTGCTCAAAGTCAGTGTGAGGTGCATTGACAGTTGAGAGGTTACTCTTTAGCTTGTTTTTATACATGAGCCATGCTGTCCAACACTTCTTTGTATACTGTCAAGCTGGCTATACATGAAGATCTTAATTATTCTATCATCACTCATCCTTGCAACACAATCAGCTCATCAATGTTGTGACTGTATCAGGAATTAATCATATTAAAAAAAGAAATTTTTAACTTTATGCTTCTGAATGGTATTTACTTGACACTCACAAAGTCAAGATGTGACACAAGGTCGTTTTAACATGGGAGACCTGAGAGTTTCCACTCAAAGGCCACTGGTCAAAATTGGTCAAAGCATGTCCAAGCTGGTCAGAGCTTAGTCAAAGCTGGTCATGACTTGTCCTAACAGGTCCAGGCCGGAGCCAGTCCAAGCTAGTCAAAGCCTTGATCGAATCTCAGCCATAGGCCAAGAAACGATCCAATATTTGTCAAAAACCCCAGCCAAAAAATCGTCCAGGAGAATTTTTACATGTTGTCACACTTAACAGACTTAACCTAAGTACAAATTTCTGATTTGAATTTTGTGATCAATGATTAGCTTTTAGGCGAGTATAAATATGATATCTTGTAATAATTCAATAGCTAACCCACTCAACCTGTGAGCAAAATGTCAGTGAAAGTTTGAAGTGCCAGGTTCTTAGCCGATTATAGCATTGTACAAATTTAAAAAATTGTTTGAAGTCTGTGATTAGTGTTTATTATGTAGAGTATAAATATGATATCTGGTTATAACTCAATAGATTTATCTGATCCTGATGAACAGTGTATCCACAAAACTTTGATGTCGGTTAAAAGATAAATCATTTGAAACTTTATTAATTTATTTACACACGCATAAAATTCAAAAGCAATGTCAATAGTTATCTACTCCCCCAACCGATTACCCTTCATCTGTTCTCGCTCCTTAGCAATGTTCCTGTTTCTAACTCATCCTCATCCAGTAACCCCTTGTGTCTTGGCGGCTTTTCTGCCTTGCTTATGGTGAACTCATTTATATATAATATATATATAATTTTTACATTTCATTGAAACCTGTGTAATTAAAGACAATAGTTAACTATTTTAGGATGTTATGCATGATCCTAAAACCTGTTCCAGATATTGTGCACTTTTACTGTATAAACATAGCATACCTTATTTGAGTCATGTTCGTAAATAGCCTCATCAGAATGAGACTTTTATATGGATGCCATCCATGTCTCCAAACCTGCTCAAAAATATCAAAACTCTCACCTCTTTCTAAGATCAATAGTTAAAAAAAAAAGCTTTGAGTAAGTGAAGTCTGATGGTCTTGGCAGGGATCATCCTCCTTTGAACATTGTGCACTGGCATTAAAGAGTCAAATAATAAAAAGCCCATCACTTCAGGACTTCCAACGTCAGCAAAAACTAAAATGGATATCACAGATAACTTGAAGAGAAAATAATGACATAATGAAGATACTGACATTTCACACCACTTCAAACAAAAGGTTAGGAAGGAAACTGCTATCAGTACTGGAAAGAGCAATAAAAGCTACTAAATTTGAGAAATTTGTTTTCCTGAAAAATAGGTTTAAGGGAAAGATTTTATAAATTGCCATTGAAAACAGTACTGGCCGCTTGATCAATGAATGCGAAGTGTTTCCTTGTAGGGAAACGGCTAATATGACTATTACTATTGTCTTTGTCTTTGTTGTTATTGCTAACAATAGTCCATATGTAAATAGTGTATATAATGATAATTCTTCATCCCAGAAATTTAGACAGAAATTGCCAAACCTGATGTGATACACCAATGGCGATAACAATAATAAAAATGAGGACAATAGTCCATATATAAATAGTGTATATAATAACTCCTCATTGCAGAAATAGAAACTAAATTATCAATCATTATGAACCTAATGTGTTATGACAGTGGTGCTAACAACAACAAAGATAAGGACAGTAGTCTGAATGTAAATAATGATAACTCCTTGTCCCAGAAATTTAGACAGAAGTTGGAGTTGACAACGTTTTTCCATTTTTTTTCTTGTTTATTTATAGAAAAGCAAATGATTGAGTCCAATAAATGTAAATGTTGTTTAAATGTTTGTAATCAAACATTTTCAAAGGGTCTTCTGTTCCTTATCAAAATCCAGATGGTTCTCACATATTCAAATACTTTCAAACTCAGTGTTGACTATTTCGGTGCCATCATAAGCAGAGTGTCTTGCAAGCAAAATTCTTCACTGGACTGAATGTGTCATCAGTTGTTGAATAAATTATGAAACACTTCACCTATATAGAAAATATTTATTCATGTTTATAAAAGACATACTGTCTGGATTGACAACGATAGCAGTGCCGACTCTTACTCTCTTATGTGCTGTTTCTTTTCAGTATGTTAGTGATCGTGGTTCTCAACAATTTCTTGTCCTTTGTAGCTCTTCACAAATTTTATCTTTTTTTCTTTTTTCTATCTCTGTTAAACCCTGTTCTGCCAAATATTTACAAAAACTCATTAGGTAGGTTATGCACTGCTTCCCTCTATCCCTCAATATGTCTGGGAAATGTCAAATTTTCTTGTCTCAGCTTCAGTGACATTTCCATCACCATAAAGTTGCTTCCCTGTGCCTATTCTATAAATACTTTCATAGTAATTGTTTGGATGAGCACTTCACTATTGTTTTATTCACCCCATCCACAGACAATGAATTATATATATGGAAACTAGTTAAGAATTTCATAGAGACAATGTGGTATTATGGTGGATGTAGTTAGAAAGGTAAGCAAGAATGTGTTTCTTTTGGTGTTAGGAATGTTGTGTTATGTTTGGGTCAGTGTTTGTGGCTAGCTAAGTTTAATGTTAAGACAGATGAAGACTGTCCTTATCCCTCTTTTTGGCCTTGTGCTACATTTTGTATTACCATTCAAATAAATATTGCACTTCACTATAGTACATAGACTTTGTGAATTTAAGCACATGGTCTCATCAATTCACAGTTGAATTGACTAGATGTAACTGTAGGTTCTACATTAACAGTTTCTTTTCTCACACTTCTCAATTGTGGAACTGTATTCCAGCTCCATACTTTTTGGCCAAATTTCAAAAATTTAAATGCAATGTCAATAGTTATCTACTGTTGATATCTACTATTTTCTGTTTCTTAATACTTTGCCTACCCTTACTAAAAGTATAAAATTAATATAAGGTATAGAAAATTTGGCTAATTATTTTTTTTCCTTCTCAATAATAGTTAGGTTTCCTTATCTTCCATTTCACACTTCTCCCCTGTCTTTTGAATAGAAGTAGAGGTTTTTCTTTCGTATCCTGTTTACGATTGGATTTCCACTTCTTTCTAAATTCTTTTTCATTCTCTTTCACTACCAGTTGTCTCTTGCATCTTAGAGCAATTTGATTAAAATCAACACATACAAAAATAAAAAAAATAAACATGGCTGGATTTATAACTTTCCCAGTCGAATTTATATGAAAGTGAACATAACAGATTATTTCACTTCTATTCTAATCTAATGGCTGGCAACTCATATCCAAGTGTACCTATCTGCTAGGGCAGCTAGCCAATCCCTGTTGCAGACTCCTGATCAGACACATTTGTGTTTGTTCAACTCCCACAAAGCCTATCTGTGGTTTATACTGTAACTATACTGAGTAGACCTTAATTACAGTTCCTGGGAGAGAGTAAATTATTTGGCAGAATCAACAATATGAATGAATCCAGTGTGCTCAAATCCTCTGTCATGATGACTTGTAACTTCATGTTAGCACAAATATCAATGACTCTCAAATAGTTCTGTCTACCCAATTTCACTTGTATTAATCCATGGTGTGGATTTCAGACAAAGATGCTGCATACTGGGATCACCTGTCCAAGCTGATAATAACAAGGTTACCTTCCTAACAAATCATCCATGATAAAATTGAAGCCAGGGTCTCATGGTCAGAAAGTGACTGTTCTCAACACTTTGATACATGACCATATTAATAATTACATTACAGATTGTGTAAAATCTTATATTTTGGTTCATTTGAAGTAGCCAACAAGTTGCATAAATTTTAACATTGTTCTAAGCAATCCATTTTTCATCTCCTTTGGTGATTCTTTTAAAAAATATATAGATTTTGGACAAAGATAGTTGTACAGTGTCATGTGATGAATAATGGCTCAGAATTAAAAAAAGTCAGAGAGCTGAGTTCAAATTCCAGTTGGGTTCATTAAATTCACTTATGTTCAGATATCCTTAAGAAAAGTACAAATCAGTTTCTTCTCCCTCCCACGAGTTATAGGTTAACTAGCTGGACAGACTGGGTCTTATAGTCTTGGATTTCACTTACAAGGCTTGAGTCAAACTGTGGTGTGGTTTTCAGATACTTTCCAAAGATGTTGTACACTAGAACCACCTCCGCCAGGCTAATAATAACAAGAAGTCACTGACAAATCGACCATGGTGAGATTTTAGCCAGGGTCTCATAGTCAAAAAGTGAACGTTCTCACCACTTGTATACATACTTATACTAATAAGGGTTAATCTAACTGCAAATCTTAATTACCCTACAGATTTTGTAAAGTCATATATTCTGGTTAACTTGAAGAAACCAGCAAGGAAAAGTGTGACTCGATCTTTTCTCCCCCCCAACCTATGGGTTAAATAGGACAGACTTGGTCTTACAGTTTAGGTTGGCAACCAGTCCAGAAAGGCGTAGGAAATCTGCCTAGTTAATCATGAATTGAAAGAGACATGATGGTCCGAGCATGTATCCAAGAGAGAATCACTGATAGAAATGTTGTTCATTAAATATTTTTCTTTTTAAACCACAAGACACCCAAACATCATGTCACTTTACTTATCTAATTGTTTACAAATTCCTTACTCTACATATCTTGTATGTGACTTGTATTTCTGTTATGCCTCATATTGTGAAGAGACTGACTAGAGGCAATAAAGTTCAAGGTTTCAAGTTTCTGTCACTAAATTTTTTTCTGGGATATATGGCTTAAATAATTTTGGTAAAGAGGATTTGTAAGTGTTTGATCGGAAAAAATGCTTGCAGATATTTTCAAGTGAATTTTGAGACAATAATCAGATAAAAATGTATAGCTGGTACTATTATTTTAAAAAATGTATTGCTGGTAATATTTTTTTTTTCAAAAATGTATTGCTGGTAAGTTTTTTTTTTTTTTAAATTTATTTCTGGTAATAATTTTTTTCCAAAGTAATTCTGGTATTAAAACCTATTTTTACACTTTCATAATGCTTTTTACCTCAGTTTCGGGGTTAACTATTTGCCCATAGCTGGGACCCTAACAGGTGCTACCACCCCGGGTCAGGGTGGACCAGTGAACACCAGTAATTAAGAGGTGGTTCCACGCTCCTCAAAGCCTCCTGACTTGCTGTTGGACATAGTTTATTGTCTTACCCTGGACATGGATGTAGTTTATCTTCATACCCAGGATGGCTATCTGAGTCATGTTGATGCAAGACTGCTCCAATGGCAAAATTCAAGGCATCTACTGCCAAGGATAACTCTATTTCATGATTGGTAATTGAAGTTACTGACATTGGCTAACTTTTCCTTTGCCAAATTAAATGCTGACAACTCTTCAGAAAGATTTATATCACAGTTCTTTTGTCCTTGAAGATTATCTGTTAATGGGGAAACTATTTCTGTCAAATTGGGGATAAATTTCCTATAAAAATTCACCCTGCCAAGGAATTGGTGTAGATTCTTTTGAAGTTCTAGGAACTGGGAAATGGCAAATAGCTTCGTTTTTTTTTGTTTTTTTTTCAGGTAATGTTTTGATACCATTTTTATCAGTTTTATGACTTAAAAAGTCAACTTCAGACAATCCAAATTTACATTTAATTGGATTCACTACAACAACGTATTTTCAAAATTTTTGCCGCTAAGGATACATATACCATTTATAGCTTAGTGTTGTAAAATATTTATCAGCCATCATATTGCTGGACAGAATCTGTAAATTACGCAGAATTTGAGATAATTTTTCTATCTCCCAATACTTCAGTTTCCAATAATTGTTGTAGCCTCTTCCTCTGAGATTGTAAATTTCAGAGTATTAACTTCTCTTTTAATTTGTCGTACAGGTTGGTTTGTGTTGGATTTAATGAGGAGATCCTGTAGACACATGGCTGTTTCTTGAGGTAATGCAGACAAATTTTTATTTTGCGATGAAATATTTTTCATCAGAAAAATGGCTTTCAAGTAGATAAAAAACTGTTAAGGGTCATTGGTAGAATATACAGATATGTTTTCAAAGGCAGCAGCTAATTTGGTTCCTCCATTTTTTTTTTTTTTTTGCTGTAAGGTTTTTGAAATTTAAAAAAAAATATTTTTTATAGCAATTTCACGAGTCTGTAAAAATAAATGCATATGCAGTATCAAAAGTTTGTAGCAATAAAAATATTTTTTTTTATTCACTGCTTAACGATAATATTTTTGAAAAAAATATTCTGAGAAAAATTTCTCAATGGAAAACTTACGTGATAAGGAGATTTAGAATAGGGCAGAGATGTTGCTCATTTTGTAAAAATAAATTTATTTTTTTACCTTATTATTTATAACTTGAGATAATTTTCTATTTTCCTCAAACCATGGCTTCCTTAAAAATTAAATGATTTACTAGGTTCACACTGTATTTGAGAAGTAGTAATTAGGTCAACAGGAAGAAAAAATGGTGAAATGGGAGGGGGTCACTTGTTTGATCAGTGGAAGCATTATCCCTGTTACTGTATGACTAAGAAGTTTTGTGACAGAGAAAAATATGCATTTATTTTAACTGTTATTATCCATCACTGTTAAAGTTTATATAATATTTTATCATAAAATATTATTAATTCAAAGTCCAGTTTTGTGAAAGATTTTCTTGTTTTTTTCTGGAAACTACTAAGAGAAAATCCTGTATGAAAAAATTCAAAAATGAAATACAAAAAGGAAAATATTTGTAGTTAGTGTAAGTTATACTTACAGAACATAGCACAATTTTATTTATTTTAAAGAAAAATCTGTTTAAATTAAAACTTGTGAAACCTTAAAAGTGTGAAATTTTAATGCATTATTTTTTTTTCGTGGTCACCAGTTCAAGAATGAAATGTATAAGATTTCTCATAGGAACATTTTATAGTACATGAAATAAAGTTGTGTTATAGACAAGCGTATGGTTGCAAGAAGGAAATACGACAACAGCAGAAATAGATTTACGTGATTTATTTCAGTAGGAACGTGTGGGTTTGGGACAGCTACCCTGTGGTATAGTTCATAAGCCGGCTCCCGGTCTGGGTTGATCTCTCATAGTAGTTCACACTGGTTGGCGTTGTGCTCCTCCTGCTAACTGACCGTGACAGATCTCTTCCCTGGCCTCCTGTTGACTGCTGTTGTACTTCCCCGTGTGACCCTTTTTATGGCTTAACAGGCTTGAAAAACGACGCGAGTATAATTAGGAGGGAAGCATTTTTATTGGTCGAAAAATAGAAACACTTTAAAATATTATTTTATTTTTCGACTGGAACTTGTGCGTCGGGCTTATGCGTAAACGACGATAATGGTCATTTTGTGACAGGGCCTTGTCCCGTTCACATCCGGTTCTCGCTCTTAAGTATGTGAGTTTATTTGCCTGCAAATCGGCCAAGATATGTTTTATTTTATTTTATAACAGTTGTAAAGAGTACCTGCACAAAATATCAGTCCAATTGACTTGAAATGTGAGGATAACATTTATTAAAACAAAATTAACAAAAGTAAAGTTTAAAACAAGTTTTTCTTTTGTTAGATGTAAATTGTATACACAATGAAATGTTCATTAATATGTTATAATGGGAGCTTACTTTGTTTTCCCTCTTTTGAACTGCTAACATGGACTTCCCATGCTGAAACTACAAGGACTGTGAATGCTTCACACTGTTTTAGTGTGAAACATTAGCATGGGAAGCAGTTCAAAAGAGGGAAAACCGAGAAAAAATTACTTTAGGGTTCACATGTTTTTATATTTGGGAGCTGCTGCTGATATAAAGTTTATTTAGAGCTGGTACTGCTACTATCTTTAATGTCACTAGACAGGCTTGAAGTTTTTATTAAGAGAATTTTGTAGGAATTAAAATAAGTGGTAAATCAAACATGCAATGTCAGGTGAGTTCATCATATGTAAGCCGGAGCAATTTCTTCTGGGTCTGCAATGTGACATGAGGTCTTGCATTTTCCTGATGAAAAATGAAACACTTCCAATTGGCCAATCACAGACACTTTTCATTGGTGCTTTTAATTAATCTACTTGGGGAAAAGAAACTCTCTGAATTCAATGTTTGATTTTACATACAATACCCTTCCAATCCAACCTGATATGCAGCTTTACATTCTTTGGATGTAGATTGACTTTCGTAGTGCTTAACAATAGTTCATTTAATTTTCCCCAGGATCTTTTTTAATGACACATTGTTGTAAGCAATCCACTTTTCATCCCCTGTTATGATTCTTTAAAAATTTTTAAAGTTTTTGTTGCACTTGAACAAAGATGGTTGTATGATATGTGGTATGACGTATAATGGTTCAGAATGAAAAATCAGAGAGCTGAGTTCAAATTCTAGTTAGGTTCATTACATTCACTTACACACAAATACCCTTAGGAAAGGTATGAATGTGGGGTAAATATGTTATAACATAAAATAAGACATATCTTGGCTGATTTACAGGCAAATACTCAAGAGCAAGAGCCGGATGTGAACGGGACAAAACCCTGTCACAAAATGACCATTACCTTCAATTACAAATGTTCCCGACACATTTTCTGGTCGAAAAATAAAATAATAATTAAAGTGTTCTATTTTTCGTCCAATAAAAATGCTTCCCTCCTAATTATACTCGCTTCATTTTTCAAGCCTGTTAAGCCATAAAAAAACGCTATCAAAGGGGTCACACGGAAGTTCAACAGGCAGTCAACAGGTGCCCAGGATAGAGACCTGTCACGGTCAGCTACTGACAGCAGGGGAGCGTCAACTACCGTCAACATGTGTGAACTACTATGAGAGATCGACCTAGATCCGAAAGCCGGCTTATGAACTTTACCACAAGGTAGCTGTCCTGTTAAGCCATAAAAAAACACTATAAAAGGGGTCACACGGAAGTTCAACAGGCAGTCAACAGGTGCCCAGAGTAGAGACCTGTCAAGGTCAGCTACTGACAGCAGGAGAGCATCAACCACCGTCAACATGTGTGAACTACTATATGAGATCGACCTAGATCCGAAGCCGGCTTATGAACTTTACCACAAGGTAGCTGTCCCAAACCCACACGTTCCTGTTGAAATAAACCACGTAAATCTATTTCTGCTGTTGTCGTATTTCTTTCCTGCAACCATACGTTTGTCTATAACAAATAGCAGGACAATCTGGGCCTTAGTCTTGTTTAGAAACCAGTCTTCGATAGAAAGGCAGCCTACTGTAGGAAATCTTCTACCTCGTCAGTCATGAATTGAAAGAAATATGATTGTCCAAGCGTGTATCCAAGAGAAAGAGTGAATCAGTGAAAGAAAGGTTTTCCATTAAATATTTTTCTTTTTAAATCATGAGGCACCTGAACGTTATATCAGTTTATGTATCCAAGTGTTTTCAAATTCTTTACAATGTTTAAGAGATATGTAAAGTATTTCTGTGATGACCCATGTTGTTAAAGTAAGTAAGTGTTGAACAATCACATGGTCAAGATAAGCACCCAGTTGTGGAGCAAGCTGAGTGAATATCTTGACCATGTGATTGTTCAACATGGTGCTGCGAACAGGATCTATGACACCCGAAAATTGGGAACGCAAGTTCTTCATTGAAGCAGGAATATCCACTGACTCGGCCCAAACTCATGCAACAAGGTTTTAAAGATGAGAAAATGACAATCGAGAAGACTTCAAATGCTGTATCGATCTATGCTTAAGGGCTAAATTCACATTAATGGGAGAAACCCTGTGTATCATCAAGCAGGCTAAGGAATCCACCACCCAGACAAATAAATATTAATTCAGGCACTAGCAGCCAAGCCTCCCCATCTCAATCTCGAGATGACACCACAGCAATTCAGGAAGTTCCAAATTGACTAGGATGTCTTTACCAAGATGACAAATATGCCAAGCTCCCAAGCTAATATTTCCCGACGGCAATGATCAAAGTGTAATCGCTGCCTTTGTGAGCTTCATCGGCGTCTGTCAAACTCTGCATTGAGAGAGGAACCCGGATGAAAATATAACTTTGCGAAGGGCAAGGTTTCGTCGAGGGAATTAGACAGGGCCTGAATCCGTCTAAGTTCTGGTTCAAACGGCCATATTTTTGGCTGAGCCCTAAGGGCTCGGGATACCCACATTAAACCGGCCTTGTGCCACATTCTATCCTCGTGGGTGGATTGATAGATACTAAGCTAATATTCACTTATACAATTGTGCTGATGAGACTGTGCAAAACGCCATAATCAACACACATCCTGACTTCTTTACCACTGATCCAGATAAGCTACTCAACAATAGGACAATAATAGTCAAAATGGTTGAGCTCAAATCAGCTTTGTTGGAATAACCAAATTGTTTACTTCATGAGTAGAGCTGCAAAATATGTCTGAACACGATGGGTTGAGAAGTGGAAAGAGAAAGGCTATCTCCTTTCTGGACATAGACATCATAAAATTGTGCAGATGACTGAAAACCTTTCCAGTTCGTTTATTACAAGTATTGTGGAAAAATGTGTTTTTTAATTCTTTGTTATTATTCTATTGATTTTAATTCATTTTACCACAAGACACATAAATTTATTATAAAATCAAAATAGCTGTGAAATAATGAAAAGTATTTTTTATTCATAGTAATAATAATAATGATAAATAAATAAAATATTAACTTCTCTTCAAGTTGAGAAAAGTAAACATTTTTATTTGTTTATTACTAATATTAGTAATATATCCTTCAATATTGAGCATTTTAATTTGAATGCTTGCCAAAAAAAACAAAAAAAAAACGAAAAACCAAAAAAATATCTTCCAGAAATTAATTGGAAGATCTGGTATCATTGCAAGAACAAATTAACTCAAAAATTTAAATGCAATGCCAATCACCATCTTCTGTCTTCTTGAATTCTTTTATTATCCTTTTCTACAAATACTTTCATGGTAATTGTTTGGACTTAGATCTTTACCATTGTATCTAGACTTTTTGAATTTAAGTGGAGTACTAGACTGGTGTCAATATCTTACCAGTTTATAGTTGAGTTGGCTAGATGTAACCGTAATTTCTATGCTAACAGTTTCTTTTCTCGCACTTCTTGCTTGTGAAATTCCCTTCAAGTTCCATGCTTTCCAGCCAACTTTAATCTGCAAAAATTTAAATACAATGTCAATCACTTTCTACTGTCCTCCTGGTTACTCTTCTTTTGTTCTTACTAATTAGTAAAGTTTCTCATTTCTAATTCTTTCACATTCAGTAGCCCCTTTGTGTCTTAGTGGCTTTACTGCCTTGCTTGGGGCAAAACTGATTAAAAAAAGAAAATATATTCTCATCCTATTTTTGCTCTCAGTAAGCCCTGGCATTTTTGTAGAGTTACTGCCTTGCCTAGGGTGAAATGATTAAAAAAAAACTTTTAAAAAAATTAACTCATCCATGATATCCTGTGTCATGAACATCAGAATAAGAAAAACCTATCACTGGAAATTGAATAAAGTGCTCAGTTTTAAATTCCTAGATAGCGCCCTGCTGATGGAGATGAGGACACTAGTAGAATAATAATTCTTCATCTCGAAAATTGTGACTAAAATTAACCTATTTATAAGGTCAAGATTTCCCTGCTTGGTAATTTAGCACTGGAATCATGAGACTTCTCTGGAAGCTTTTGTTAAAGCCAGACAATCTGTAGAAACAATTAGAAGAATTCCCTTCCGATAAAATGATAGATAATTGTAAGCCTGTCAAAGAAGAGCAAAGACAAGAATAATCTGGGATTGTAATTATTTGTGACTTGCTCTTACCTTATCCACAGAAGTTATCCGTATGCCCAGTGTCCCTTACCCATCAGGTGAAATATCCATTGTTTCCGCTCCATAAACCTTATAGCATATTTGTGATGTCATTGGAATTTGATTAAAGACATATGTCTGTGCTGAACATAGTAGAAATAATTATGCTGGAGTCTGTTCTTATATTTATATTTGCAGAATATCTGAACGTTCTAAACATGGCCCTTACGTTTGCTTTCTGGATACTTCCATTTTATGGACTTTATATTATAATTATTTTTATCTTCATGGTAACTGCTCTGAGGAGCTGCTTTTGCTGGTTCCCAAACTTCATGAATTTAAGCGTTCTACAAAGCTGGCATCTTGCTCACACCCTTTCACTGTCGAAACTATTAAATGTAGCCATCTCTTCTACTCCAATAGCTTCATGTCTCGCACCTCTCGCCTATGGAACTCCGTCCCCTCTTCCTGTTTCCCTGATAGCTATAATCACCAACTATTCAAATGTAATGTCACTCGACATCGCCAGATGCCTTGATATCTCCCCTATTCTTCTCTTTGTTCTTTTCTCTATCAATCCTATTTGCTCTAGCTCCAACTCTCTGTAACCCATTGCGTGCTTGGGGTGAAACACTTAAAAAAAAAAAAAAAAAATAGTGGGTGATAGCTCTCAGCTATGTCTAAACAGTGAAGCCCCAAAGAAAACACTATGAAAGTATTAACATACATTTTTATGGTGACGATGCCAGCAATACATTTTTATATAAAAAATTACTAACAATTCATATTTATAGTAAAATTAACAATACATTTTGAAAACAAATTATCAAAAATAAATTTTATAGTAAAATGACCAACAATACATAAATAAAATTGTGTTGAAAATATTTAGATTTCGGCATTAAATAACCCATAGAGGTTGATATGCTGCTAAACAAAATCAACCAACCAATAAAAATAAAGGGAGATTACTCTGTTATTAGCCAATCTCCAAAATTCTGGAGTGTCCTTGGTAAGAACGACCAACACTAGAGCCTCTGATAATAAGTTTTTTGAAAAAATAATGTTGCCAGCTGTACGTTTTTTAAAAGATATTACCAGCTATACATTTTTTTTTTAAAGAATATTGTTGCTGGTTATACGTTTTAGAAAAAAATATTATTACCAGCTATACGTTTTTTGAAAAAAAAAATAATACCAGCCATACATTTTTGAGGAAAAAAATATTAACAGAAATAGATATTTGACAAAACAAAAATATTACCAGAAAAATAAAAGAAAAAGTTGTCAGCATTAAATGACCCATTGAGGTTGATATGTCGTAAACCAAACCAAACCAAAATTCTGGAATTTATCATTTATATTTGGAACTTCAAAACATGACCCTTATGCTTGATGCCAAGATGCTTCCTATTTATAGACTTTACATGATATCTATTAACATTATTTTAAAATAAGGGTAGGTTACTCTCTAATTAGCCAAGCTCCAACTCCATTAACAATTTTGTATTAGCATTACTTGTACTTCCACTAATTCCTAATCAGTAGGTGTCATGTGTTAAATGATTTCTGAATATACACACTTCTCTCTCTCTTTCTGAATTCTTTAAACTCCCCTGTCTCACTATGCTTGTTGTTACTGCTGTGGTTTCTGTTGCAAATTAAGTTTTTAGCAAGTAAAAACAGAGTTGCTTAACCTCAAACCCTACCAGTTTTTAATTCAGAGTTGTCCTTCTCATAGACTGTTTACCAGCCAAGGCTAGACAATAAGTCTGCACTGTTATTTAACCTATAGTTTGAGAGAGTTGATTGATTTGTTTTTTTTATGGCTTATCAACCCTTTGTGAGGTATTTATTGTGGGTTTATGATCTTTAAAAGACTGATGAATAAATATTAACAGAGCAATCAAAAACAAACACCCATTCCATTAATATTAAATGAAACTTTTTTTTGGACTTACTTTATTCAAGAATATTTTAATAGTATTGCCATAGTAATTTTTTTAATCATCCACACCAAGTAATTGGATAATTCCACTAAGACGCAAAAGGTTACTGGGAGTAGAAGTGAATGAAAAAACTTACGTGAGGAGAAAGGACAATAAAAGAACAGGATTCATGAAGAGTGAAGTTTGTGATTGATGTTGCATTTAAATTTTTGAGGATTATAGTTGGCAGGAAAGAAGGAAGTCAGAAGAGTTCCACAGACGAGAAGTACAAGAAAAGAAACTATAAGAATAGAACTTAGGGTTCTTCTTCTTCGTGTACCATATCCCCTCTGGACATAAGCAGTCATGGCTCTCCACAATTTCCTGTCCTTTGTAACTTTAATAAATGTTGTCTTTTTGTTATTTCTCCTGAATCCTGTTCTGCCATCCATTTACTCAAGCTTACTAAATAGGTTATACGTTGTTTTCCTCTGTCCCTCTTGCTGCCAATCTATCCTGCAAGTATCAGATTTTCCAAGCCCTCTTTCCTCATTATGTGTACTGGAAATTTCAGCTCTCTCTTCCTGATGTTAAATATAAGTTTCCTTTTTGTTTCCATTTTCTCTAAAACTTCATTGTTGCTTACATATTCAGTCCTTGGTATTCTCAGCATTCTTCTGTAGAAACAAGTTTCTGTGGCTTCAAGTCTCTTCTTCATCTTTGAAGAGATTGTCCAGCATTACCTGTCATACAGGAGGACAGATATCATTCAATACTCTTTTTATTTTTTTTTTAATGCACTTTTTCCTATGTCTTAACACACTATTTAGCTTTTGGAATGCATCTTTGGCTAGCCTTTGGATTTCAGTATTGCACTTTCTGTCCTCTATTAAAACAATTCCCAGATAATTAAATTGCTGTATTTGTTTGATTTTGGTATCTCTGACTTGCAATTTGCATTTTGGGCTCGTCCTTTTGCTAATTATGATGCATTCTGTTTTCTTACAGTTGATGTTTAATCCTTTCTTCTTGCTTTCCCTTATTATCTTCTGTAGGAGCTTTTGTATTTTTCTTTCCATGACTGCCATCAACACTGTATCATCTGCATATTGTTAAGATTGTGACCACCAGTAATGAATCCTTGTAGGACTTCTAATTCTTTGAAAATCATCTCACTGTATAGGTTTAAAATGTCTAGTGAGAAGACACATCATTGTCTTAGACCCTTTTCTATTTTTATATATCTGCTGAACTCATTTTCTATCTGTACGCAGGCAGTTTGCTTCTGGTATTGGTTTGTGAGTATTCTAATATCCTTCCCAAAATATGTCAAGGTTGCTGAGCAGTTTCAATAAATATTTGTGGCATAATTTATCAAATGACTTTATATAATCTATAAAACACAGGTACATATCCTTCTGCGTTTGTATTGCTCTTTCTGATAGCATTCTGAGCATAAATATTGTATTCATTGTTCCAGTGTCTTTGACAAACCTGCAATATTCTTATCTTATTGCAGGTCTAATTCGGATGATATGTTTTGTTACATGGCTCATTAAACTTATTGTCCGATGAAGTTCACATTCATTTGCACCTGGCTTCTTAATCAGTGCTATGTATATGGATCTACTTAGGTCTTCCAGTACATCACCACTATTGTATATTTCATTTCTTATGTCTATAATCTTGTCAATGCCAAAATCATCTAAGGCTGCTTGCATGTCTATTACAATTTCAATTTCACTGGTTCTGCTGCTTTGTTTCTGTTTAATTTGGCCATTGCTGCTTCCACTTCAGATTTCGATATTTATAGTACTTTGTTATTTCTGTGTATTGTCGCTTGTTCTCTTTATCGAGGAACTGTTCTCTAATATATTCATTCCATCTCTGAAGTATTTTTTCTTTTTCAGAAATATCAGCATCCCATCTTTGAATTTTATGCATCCTGCTAATGAGCATGTCCTTTGTCCTGTTCGTTCTCTGTTTATGCATATCTACTTTATAATACTTATCCTTTCTATTTCTGTACATTTTTCATTGTGATAAAATATTATGTAAGCATACCATTCCCTTGCAACATTAAGGTAGGTTGATTTTGTAACCAATGCCTACATTTGTTCCTAATTTCTTTGTGTAGAGTGCTATATTCAATACTACACCTTGGTATTGTATTTTATTCCCTTTTCATCATGTAGAGAATTTAATCTCTCATCCCATCTTTTTTTCTTTTGTCTATTTTTTTGGAGGGATAATCTTATGTTGTTAAGATTATGATGACCAGTAATGAATCCTTGTAGGTCTTCTAATTCTCTAAAAATCATCTCACTGTATAGGTTGAAGATGTCCTGTGAGAAAACACATCCTTGTCTCAGACCCCTTTCTATTTTTGTATATCTGCTGAACTCTTTCTATCCATATGCAGGCAGTTTGCTTCTGGTATTGGTTTGTGAGTATTCTAATATCCTTCCTAAAATATATCCAGGTTGCTGAGCAGTTTCAATAAATCTTTGTGGCATAATTTATCAAATGACTTTGCATAATCTATAAAACACAGGTACATGTCATTCTAGGAGAGATGATGGAGTAATGGATACTAGCTCAGATTGAGGAATCAGAGAGCTGAGTGTGAATTCCATTTGCATCCATTACATTCACTTGGGAAAGGTATGAATCCTCTTCTTCTCATCCCAGCTCTGGGTAAATAGCAGGACAGACCAGGTTCTATAGCCTTGGGTGACAACTGGTGTAAGAGAAGGACAACTCTGAATTCAAAACCTGATCCTCCAGGTTGGGGGTTGTACAGTAGGCTAACAATCTACTCACTTAAAAAAAAACTGGTTTGTTATAGAAACTGCAATGATATCTTGTGGATCTATGTTCCTTAAGGAATTTAAAGGCATAAGATATATATTATAAAATCCATGAGTGTTTCTTCTTAAAAAATATCCTGCTCTTAGTTAACACAACCAATTTTATACCCTGCCAATATTTCAAATAATTGATAATCCATTTCGAACATGTGGAAAGATGGAAAATTAATATCAGAGACACTATTTGGTTTCAACGAGAAAATGAAAGAAAGAAGGGAAGGGAAGACAGAACTGTTTGTGTTTCAGTGAAATAGAAAAAATTGTCAATTTAAAATTTTTTTCCATTTGTACCCCCTTACTTCTTAAAATAACAACCAGCATTTATATGCATGATTGTCGATGGAATATTTTGTTAAAGTTGTTAAGCTCAAATATTTAATAATGTGACAGGGGTATTTTTGGGGATATTTTATTGTCATAGAACTTGCCATGAGCTTATTTAGTCATTAACTCAAGAATTAAGATTCATCAGAAAATTCAAATCAGCAAACCATGGACTTTTCACAGGTATTTCTGGTATACTTATAACAGGTACTGCCACAGATTTGGTAAGTACCTATTATTTGGCATACTGTGATGAAAAAATTCACCACTCTTTTTTTTTTCTTTTTTTTAAGCGTTTCACCCCAAGCAAGGCGGGAAGCCACTAGAATGCAAGGGGTTACAGAAGATTTGGAGCAAGATCAGATAGGAGTGATAGAGGAAAGGATGAGGAGAAGGATAGTGGATAGATCAAGGAATCTGGAGATGTCGATTGACATTACATTTGAATAGTTGGAAATTATAGCTCTCAGGGAAACTGGAATAGGGAAGGAAGTTCCACAGTCGAGAGGTGCAAGATATGAAGCTATTGGAGTAGAAAAGATGGCTACATTTAATAGTTTCGACAGTGAAAGGGTGAGAGCAGGATGCCAGACTTGTAGGGTGCTTGAATTCATGAAATCTGGGAACCAGCGAATGCAGTTCCTAAGAGCAATTACCATGAAATTATTTGTAATAAAGACACGGAGAAGTGACGGCACATCTGTGAGAGAGCGACTGTAGACGAGATGCCAGAACAGGGCCAATTATATTGCATATCCGCCTCTGGATCTTATCAAGAACCCCGAAGCAAACAGAACGGGCTCCAGGCCATATATGGCAGCAATACTCCATGCAATGATGAATTGTTGATTTGTAGATCTGAAGGATCGATTCTGGGGAGAAAAATTAATGAAAACAAAGTTTGTATCGTCAAAATTTTTGTTATTATTAAAAGGAAACACTAATGGATTTTATGATATATATTTTATGCCTTTAGATCAGTTCTCCTAGACTAGTTATCATCTAAGGCTATAGAACCCAGTCTGTCCTGCTATTTACCCATAGCTGGGGGGAGAAGAAGATGATTCATGTCTTTCTGACAGAATTCTGCTTTCCATTATTAAAGCTTCTCCTAATGTGTCACACTTTGAGTTTCCATTCTCATTTTGTGCCTTGTTTTAACAAAATGTTTTAACACTCAGCCAGTAATACTAGGAGCACTTGGAATGATTAAGAAGGGTAATTCTCACAAACTAAGGAAAAAAAACTATCACAGGAATGGTCAAGGACCGATTGCCACATGTTTCCCTGAATGGAGAGCAAGGCTTGCTTTACTGTGTGTGTCAAAGGAACAATGGCAGGTAAGGTTTACAATTCACAATAACTTTCCAAAAATCTCATTCCTTTCACTCAGGTCTCAGCTAGAATATTTGGTAAAGAATTGTTTGAAACAGTAAAATTGATGATGGTAATTATGATGCTCTTATGTCTGCAAGCAGAAGAGGACGTGCTATAGTTACAGTTTTAGTATATTTGCTTGTGGTGAATAGTATTTTAATAATAAATGCTCAGACTGTCTAACAAGGTGTTTGCTAGCAGCCATCACATTATCGATAAGCAAAGCAAATTACTGGTTTCAGAGTTGTTAAAATCAGTTTCCGGCTGTTTCTGATAATTTTAATATGATGTTCATTCATTTCTACATGCAAGAAAAGGCCAGGCATTGAATGACGAGGTCTACATTTGATGGTGATCTCTGGAGGCGTAGGGTTAAGCCCACAATCCCGACATGCTTCAGTTGTTTTATTGGCATGAATTATTCAATGTAACCAAAAATAGCTCCCGAGTCCTGAGAAATTGTGTGCAATAGGTTGGCAGAAGGAAGTGCTAACAAAAAAAGAAAAATCCTGAAAAATCTCTTGCAGTTGAGTTGTCAAAGGGAATTGATGAATTCAGATAAAAAGGTTCTAAGGGAAAGATGAGCTTTTGTTTTTTTTTATTTCTAAATCCTCATTTTTAAATCCTCATTTTTATTTATTTATTTATGAAGAGAGTCTTTGCTAGGGAGGACTTACCACGTACACTGAGAAGTCACTGATCAATTAGAATATCTCAATGTGCACTGTCCAATATTTGATCAATATTTCAGTGTAGAGGTTTCGGCCCACGACATATTCAAGTGATACACCCTCAAGCCACCAAGTAGTAATTACACTTTACATCGGCATATGGGCAAAACAAAATAGCCACAAAATATTTCTTGGTCAGTCTTCATTGATCCTTTGCATCTATTGTGACAAACTAAGAATATGCTGAGGGGGTACTGAAAAGTTCTCAGACTGATCAAGAAGGACCCCCATAAAGCCATGAAATATCAATGCTTTTCCATATGATCCCTGTGTATTTCAGATCACATAATATAGCATATCTCAAATTTCTCAGACATTTCCCAAAAGAGATAAAAGGCATATCACCACATTGAAACACTGGTTCCTGTATGATCACCAAAGTTAAGCAGCATCACGCCTGGTCATTACCTAGATGGTGAAGCTTGGGAGGACTAAGTCCTGTAAGTTTGTATGTGCAGGTGAAAATGGCTTGGAATTATTAATCTGAGAGCTGAGTTCCAATTCCTGTTGGGTTTGTTATATTCACTTATATGTATATAGCTTATGGAAAGGTACGAATCCACCTCTTCTCCACTAGGTATGGGTTAATTAGTAAGACTTGTGTCAGTAAATTATTATCTCTCCAACAAAAATTTTTATAATCTAAAAATATTTTCTTAAAGTGGTCTGTTTTTATTTAAATTATTTGCTCTGAATTTACATTGAGCTCACTGGATTTTATCCTCCTTTGATTTACCCATAGGGATTACCTAGTTTTTCATAAACTAAATATATATATATATATATATATGTGTTTGTGCATTTATATATATATATATATATATATATATATATATATATATATGTGTGTTTGTGTATTTGTATATATATATATATATAGTGTGTTTGTGTATTTGTATATATATATATATATATATATATATATATAGTGTGTTTGTGCATTTATATATATATATATATATATATATGTGTTTGTGTGTATTTGTATTATATATATATATATATATATATATATATATATATATATATATATAGTGTGTTTGTGTATTTGTATATATATATATGTGTTTATTTGTATATATATATATATATATATATATATATATATATATATATATATATATATAGATGTGTTTGTGTATTTGTATATATATATATATATATATATTGTGTATATATATATATATATATATATATATAGATATATATTTGTGTATATATATATATATATATATATATATAGATATGTATTTGTGTATATATATATATATATATAGATATGTATTTGTGTATATATATATATATATATATATATATAGATATTATTTGTGTATATATATATATATATATATATATAGATATGTATTTGTATATATATATATATATATATATAGATATATATATATATAGATATGTATTTGTGTATATATATATATATATAGATATGTATTTGTGTATATATATATATATAGATATGTATTTGTGTATATATATATATATATATAGATATGTATTTGTGTGTGTATATATATAGATAGACGTGTATATATATATATATATATATATATATGTTAACCGTAATTATCTTTAATCAAAAAGAGTACCACAAAGAAATCATAAAAAAGCAAACATTAACAAATGGCCTCAACATTGAAGATGGCTGTTATGCTGTTTACTAAGGAATTTATTTCCTGCAGTCATAAAGAGAGTAACTTTTCCTCTGCAGACTAATAATTACCAGTCGAATGTAATTAGTATCTGCTTCCAAGGTACTGAAGAACATGTATACTCTCTTATAAAAATTGTTTTGGCTGGGTGATTTTGTTTTATGTTATATCAACCACTATTGTTTTTTTTAATGCCGAAATCTAAATATATTTTGAACGCAGTTGTATGCCTTCAATTACAGATAAAATGTTTTGCTGGTTATGGTGCTTTGAAAACATATTGTTGGTCATGTCGTTTTGAAAACGTATTGTTGGTCATGTCGCTTTGAAAATGTATTGTTGGTCATGTCGCTTTGAAGACGTATTGCTGGTCATGTCGCTTTGAAGACGTATTGTTGGTCATGTCGCTTTGAAGACGTATTGTTGGTCATGTCGCTTTGAAGACGTATTGTTGGTCATGTCGCTTTGAAGACGTATTGTTGGTCATGTCGCTTTGAAGACGTATTGTTGGTCATGTCGCTTTGAAAATATATTGTTGGTCATGTCGCTTTGAAAATGTATTGTTGGTCATGTCGCTTTGAAGACGTATTGTTGGTCATGTCGCTTTGAAGACGTATTGTTGGTCATCTCGTTTTGAAGACGTATTGTTGGTCATCTCGTTTTGAAAACGTGTTGTTGGTCATGTCGCTTTGAAAACGTGTTGTTAGTATATAGCAGAAATGAAATGCAGATGGAGCAGCCAATCACTACTGATAATGGTACCTGCCCATGTTCGTCAAAGAGACCATGTTTAGTGTGCTCTCTCTGCAGAAATACAGCACATGGCTGCCCTGCCAGAACAGTCTCTGTGAACCTTGGAATGTTTAGTTATGAAGTATCAACCAGCTTCTTCATGGGATAGAACGGTGAGCTGAGCAATGTTAGCTATGCAAATAATTCCTTTACTAGCCAAATGCTAAAGTTTTAGGCTCTATAAATGCAGGCCCATTTTCTGGGAAGAGGCAGTGTCTGGCAGTGTGCTGTGTTGACTGAACAACAGGATTACCAAGGATTTTGTTCATGTTACTTAGCATCATTTCAAATTTGTTTGTCCCTGTTTGTGTTTCTGGTGTCTTGGCTGTATTCATCCTGTACATATGGCATTCTCAGTAGAATATTGGTTAGCTTGCCAGTGGTCTAACACACAAGTAGGCAAGTGTAGCCCGCACCTATGACAGCCCAGAGCAAATTAAATTGGATGACCAATGATCACACAGCAGCTGTGAAGCAAAAGCAATCCAGAAAATTTCAGCTACCAGTTCGCCCTGAAGAAACCCCCTTTCCAGCAAATGAAGAAAATGTGGAGAACCTCAAAAAATGGTTACTGAAACAATTTGTTGATTCAGCGTTTAATACTGATGGGACATTCCCTCACAGGTTTGAATCCTGTTCGCAGTGTTGTAGAATATTGGTTAGCTTGCCAGTAGTCTAACACACAAATAGGCAAGTGTAGTCAAAGCTAAGACTAACTCGAGTCATTTCATGGAGCAATATATGGGTGAATAAAGACCACTCATGCAAATGTATTGGACAGGTCCATTCTAGCAAAATGGACCAACCTAACTGGTGTATTAGGCACTCTCCTATAAAATGAGGTAAAATCAGCTGGCTTGCTTTTCATTGTAAATATTAATTGGGGTTTTTAGATGTTATTTTATTTTCCCTCCCCCCACAGACAATGATTTGTATATATGGGGACTAGTTAGAACCTCATAGAGTCTGTGAGGCATTTTGGTGGATGTAGGAAGAATGGTAAGTAATGGATGTGTTGTTTTGGTGAAAGGAACATTGTTTGTATGTTTGGGTCAGTGATTGCGGTTAGCTAAGTTTAAAGTTAAGACAGAAGATGACCATCCTTGCCCCTTTCCCCATTTTGGCCTTGTGCCACATTTGTACATAGTACAATAAATAATTACAAGGAAACAGAAGGCAGCCAGCCATGTTGGCAGGTAAGTCACTTGACTTCTACATTCCCATGTGAAAGTCTTGTCTTTGCCCTGCTTGTTATGATCCAGTATTTGATTCTGGTGCTGTTGAGTTGTCCATCTCACTTTATTGGCAATTACCCCCCTCCCTCTCAACCAATAAGAAGAAAATCTCTTCATGATAATTTTACTATAAATAGGTATTGTTGCTATTTTTTTTTTTTTTTTTTTTTTTACATGTATTGTTGGTACTTTTATCATTTTATAGTGTTTTGTTTTTTGTTCAGAGGGTTTCCTATTTGCTCATAGCTTGATCCTTAACAGTTGCTATCACCACAGGTGAGAGATCTTGCTGCTGGATGTAGTCTATCATCATACCCAGGATTTATTATGAAAGAAAATAAAAGTTAAAAGTAAAACTAGCAATAGTTTTAGGCCTACCAAATGATGCAAATAGTGTAGAAAGTACTAATATTGGGGGTAGGAGAATATTTGCTGAAGACATCAGCTGTACAGCTCTTCAATTGAAATGAGTTACTATTTGCAATCAGTCTAAAACAATAAATGTATAGTGACTTTGCAAGTTTGTCTCTAATTGGCAGGTGTATGGCATTGTTTGGCTTCATTTGCACTTGTAATGATATTATCTTGGACTTTTATTAGATGAAACTTTGTGGACTTTTATTAATTTTTGTCTATTATTACTTTCACCATAATTTCAGCCACTTTTTATCAATACTATGCAGATTTACAGATAACAAAGAAAAGGAACCTGTGGAGAGCTGTGATCACCTGTATCCTGAAGAAAAAACAGTGATTTCTAGTTTATTCACATTTTTTGATATGATAAATATCAAGAATATGAAAAATATACATGAGATTTAAACTTAAACCTGTTGTTAATGTGTTGTCCAGACTAATAGGGCAGGTTTTTTTTTTAGAAAATCAACATTGCACTCTGTGTGAAAGCTAGGGCTTGATCTGATAAGTCAGTCAGTTATGTGCCATGCGTGATACACACTTAGGCGATCATGTATCTTTTAATACATGACAGACAAGGCAGATTTTTTTTTCTCGCACTGTTGGCTCTCTGTGCCACGCCAGGAAATTTTTTTTCCCCGGAATCGATACTTCAAATATACAAATCAACCATTTGGCCTTGCATGGTGTATTGCTGCCATATATGGTCTGGTGCACCTTCTGTTTACCTCTGAGTTCTTGACAAGATCCAGAGGCGGATATGTAATCTAATTTGCCCTGATCTAGCGTCTCATCTACAGTCACTCTCTCACAGACACGCTGTCGCCTCTCTCTGTCTTTTTTACAAATAATTTCATGGTAATTGCTCTGATGAGCTGCTTTCACTGGTTCCCAGACTCTATGAATTCAAGCGACCTACGTGGCTGGCATCCTGCTCCCACCCTTACACTGTAGAAACTGTTAAATGTAGCCGTCTCTTCTATTCCAATAGCTTCATACCTCGCACCTCTCGCCTGTGGAACACCCTTCCCTATTACTGTTTCCCTGACATCTTCAGTTACCTTGATCTATCCACTATCCCTTTCCTCTATCACTCCTATCTGCTGTCACTCCAAATCTTCTGCAACCCCCCTGCATCCTAGTGGCTTCCCGCTTTGCTCGGGGTGTAATGCTTAAAAAATGAAAAAGAAAAAAGGTTGCCATTTCTTTCGGATGAGATTTAAACCTAAACCTGTTATGCTATTGATGTGTTGTCCAAACTGTTGTTGCAATAGGGCAGGTTTTTTTTTTTAGTCATCATTATTAAATTTATTGAAAATATAATAGGAAATAATAAGGCAGTAAAAAGATGGCGACATTTTTTTGTTGCTGATAAAACAATGAGACGAGAATGGGAAAGTTAAATTTTCTACGTTTTTATTTCACAATTATTTCCTCGCCATTTTTAAAAGTTTAAAGTTCTACCTTAGCAAACAAATGCAATTTACTTAAATATATTTCTCATTAGGCATTTATGGAAGACATCAAAAAATATAAACTTCCATTCGTCAGGGAATTGACTTTTAAAGTTTTTTGATGATGGGGATACAAGATAAAATCTAAGTTTAATGCTAAGAACTTTATTATGTACCAATTTATATACCATAGTGCGATATATTTTCTTTAGTATAAAACGTACATAATTTTAATGTAGCCATAGGCGTTCACAATTTTAACAACATAAGATATACTGGTGATACTGTGTTGATAGCAGGAATGGAAAGAAAACTACAAAACCTCCTACAGAAAGTAGTGAAGGAAAGCGAGATAAAAGGACTAAATATCAATTGTGTGAGGACTTAATGCATGGTTGTAAGCAAAAGGGAACAGTCCAAAATGAAAATTACAAATTGGAGATACCAAAATTAAACAAATACAATAATTTAAATATCTGGGAAGGATTTTAATAAAGGACAAAAAGTGTGACACTGAAATCTAAAGACGTGTTTAGAAAATGAAAATGCCTTCCAAAGACTAAGCAAAATATTTAGACATAGAGAAACAAAGAAAAGTATACTGAACTGTTATGAAATATTAGTCCTCCAATTTTCAGAAAATCAACATTGCACTCAGTGTAAAAGCTGGGGTTTGATGTGTTAAGTCATTCAATGTGCCATGTGTGATACATGCTTAGGCGATCATGTATCTTTTGATACATGACTGACGAGGCAGATTTTGCAGTAGCTTGCCATTTCTTTCTGCGGTAGACCAGTTGCCATCCAAGGCTATAGAAACTGGTCTGTCCTGCTATTTACCCATAGCTGGGAGGAGAAGAAGAGGAATCATATCTTTCTCAAGGGTATTAGCACATAAATGAATGTAATGGATTCGACTGGAAATTGAACTTGGCTCTCTGATTCCTCAATCCAAGCCACTATTCATTACTCCACTGTGTCTACTTTGATGTGATAAGTAGTGACACTACTTGAAATAGTGAAATTTTGAAGTCAGTTTGTAAGGAAAAACCTGCAGAAATGAAGTATTTCTGTATATTTCTCAGGTGATCTTTAAAACTAAATACACAAAAATTATTAAAGGCTATGACTCTGATTTTTGGTGTCACTACTTATCACATCAAAAATTAGATTCATAGCCTTTATTAATTTTTGCAGGTTTTTCCTTACAAAGTGACTTCAAAATTTTGCTATTTCAAGAATGAATCCAAATAAATTTGATAACTTTTGTATTAGAGACATGGAATGTAAAATATACACAAACCAGAATTCTAATTATGAATCACCTCAAGCAAAATATGTAATTTTTTTTACTGTATTTGATTAGTAAAAACTAAAACAAAAATGTAAAAGATTACAAACAAAGACTACTCAGTGAATGTGTTAGATCATAAAAAAACAAAACAGATAAAAGTGTATATAACAAAATTAATACTGCTAGGCACAAATTATAAGACAAAATGTTTAAAATTTGTATTGTTTATTGAAAATTGCACTAAAACTACAGCACTGTATAACACATAAAGCTAAATTGTTCAGTATAATTTTTCTTTGAAGCAAATGCAGGTCTTATTTGATGGCACAATGATTTAGTAATAATGTGTGTGTGCATTGCATCTTTGTCCATATATAATGCACAAATCTTCAGTAAATTATAAATTTTATAAGGCCCTGCTATGAGGCTTTCACTGATCACTGGAATTAAATTGCAATGCTGTGATTTTGAACCTAAACTTAATCATTTAAACTTGCTTCCTCCCAAAATGGTAACGATTTTGAAAAAATATTTTGTGTTATTATTTATCATGTCAAACTGCAACTTTCAAATTGGTTACAAAATCAACCTACCTTAATGTTGTAAGGGAATGGTATGCTAACATAATATGTTATCACATTGAAAATTTACTCAGTTCTGTATTGGTGATTGTGCTAAGAAACCTTGTCATAAATAATTAAGAATAGAACAGTGGCAAGTAGCAACTTCAGACAAGCTTGGGTTTCCTTAATTTGATATTTTTGGACTATTATCTTCATCTTTGTTAGTTCTTGTACAACATTTTGACTGATAACAAAACCAAAAATACATTTTCAGACAATTTTACAGATATTTAAAGACCAAACTTCTTGTTTAATATTTCTGAGATAATTTGGCCAGAAACAATTTTTTGTATGAATTCACATAATTTTATTGAGGAATTCCTTTATTTTATATTGCATTTAACATTTACTTGGCTTACAACCACTTCACATTGAAACCCTAGTTCCCATATAATCACCAAAATTGAAGAATGTCAAACCCGGTCAGTACCTAGATGGGTGACCACTTGGGAATACCAAGTGCTATAAGCTTGGATGTGCATGGGGTGTAATGGGTAAGTTATATTTTCGTCAAAGGGTTGATAAGCTGTAAAAAGTAAATCAGACAATAGCATTTACATCTTGCTATTTTATTGAAATGTACTCGTCATTTACGTATTGGCCACTGGCAAAGGGAGATTTTGAAAATGGAGCATGCAGTCCGTGGTGAACATTAATGATTATAAGAGAAATCTGAGGAAATAAGATCTCAGATAATACCATAGTCCGTGTTCATTTTCAAAAAGTCTTTATTCATGCAAATGAACACCAAATTATTTTATTTCTCTTTGAAAACAAGAAGCAGCAGTGCCTTTTTCTTACTAACTAAACCATAACTCATCACTTTTATCCACTAGGCCATTGTCTTGTTTTTACTGTTCTGTTATTAGAGCATTGTTGCATGGCTGTGCTGTCCCATTTTGGGAAAAATAGGAAATTATCATTTGCTAGAAATAAGACTATAAAGAAACTGATGGCCAATGCATAAATGACAAGTATATTTCAATAAAATAGCAAGATGTAAATGCTATTGATTGTTTGATTTATTTTTTACATCTTATCACCCCTTATATATAAAGAACAATATTGGGTAAAATTTATGACAAAGTAGAAAAAGATTACTTGTGATGTGTTTCATCCTTCAGAACTTCGTTGTACTAATTTTGTTATGTTGGTAGAACCTGCACATATGCAAGGCAGAGGAGTGATGGGAATTTTAGAATTTTTTTCTTTTTATCCTTTTTTTGTTCTGGAGTAGTTTCACAGTGGTGGCTTGTATTTGTACTAAGTCAGTCCTAAAATAGGTTCAACATACAAAATGTTAGGAACTTGATATAATAGGTAATGACGCAGTGGTGGTTGCTGATACTTTTAGTGTCTGACCTCGACTGACTGACAAACCCACTGAGTGACTCCTACTACTCCTACTTATTATAGGTGGGAGAGTCTATTAACTATAGAATAGGTGTGTTCCACTATAACACTTTTGTAATTAGGTATTCCACACTAGCAGATCTTCTAATATTGCAGTGTGGAATACCTACTTACAAAAGGGATGAAAAGAAAAAGACTCGGAATAAATTTGGGTGAAAAAAGAAAAAAATTCTAAAATTCCCAGGACTCTTCTGCTGCGTGCATGTGTAGTCCGCCAAGCATAACAAAATTATTATGATGACATCCTGAAGGACAACACACGTTGCTAGTAAACTTTTTCCAATTTTTCATAAAATTTCTCTCTACACACACACACACATATATATATATATATATATAAACAGTCAGAAGTGTAAACTTCATAATGGCATAACTATGTCTTGAAAACATTTATGCAGAATGCTGCCTATACTGCTGCTTTGTTGCTTGGCTGTACTGTCCTATTTTGGGGGGGAAAATAGAAAATAGCCATTTACTGATTGTAAAGGCACTGACAGAGATTTTTCATGGGCACTGCCATTTTGGTTTTGAGCAGATACCCTGCATGACAGATTATGCTAAATGATACCCTCAAAACTTAAAATATGTCACAAAACATGTCATCTTGTATACTACTATATGTCTTTACTGGTTTGGAAATAGTTTATAACACAGACTCTAGGGACTGACATTTCACAAAGTCTTCAAAATATATATGTATATATCAACAGTCAGCATTGCAAATTTCATAAAGATATAAGTGTGTCTTGAAAACATTTATTTATGTTGATTGCAGCTGTAGAACAATCATGTGGCCAAGATAAACACTCATTTGTGGAACAAGCTGAGTTTATAATAACTCCACCTTGAGAAAGAGAGCTATTTATGGTGCCATGGAGCATCTCATTGTGCTTAATTGGGATAGTCCATTGCTTGGGCTGTGATTGGCTGCTGGTACATGAGTGGAGGTATTTCTGTATAAATACCAGCTTGATTCCAGTCAGTTTGCAGGGTTTGTATTGAGTTACAACCTGCTTTATTTTTGTCTGCCAGCTGGATGCTAGCTGGGACCCTTACACCAGTAAGTGCTGTTTATTGTATTGTTATTCTACAGCAGCCAATGTAAGTTTGATAAAGATTGTACAAGTCCATCTTCAAAATCTATGTGAATGTTGACAGCAGCCATTATAAGTTCTGTAGAGAGTCTATATTCCAAATGGGGTGTATATTTCAACAATAGCCTATTCTAGTTTGTACGTGGCATCTGTCCTTCTTTATGGCAGCGAATGTTGGATGATTTCCTCAAAGATAACAAAACAACTTGAGGAGATAGAGATGTGGTCCTACAGAAAGACGCTAAGGATATCATGGACCGAGCATGTAAACAACAATGAGGTCTTAGAGAGGATGCAAACAAGAAGGAGGCTTATACTTAACATCAGGAAGAGGCAGCTGAAGTTCCTAGGATACATAATAAAGAAGGAGGGCATGGTGAATCTGATACTCACAGGTCGAATAGAGGGAAAGAGAGACAAGGGAAAACAGCACATGACATACCTAGCGGGTTTAAGCAAGTGAATGACAGAACATGGTCTAAGGGAGAAAGCAGAGGGAAGGCACTTGTTGAGAGCGGCAAAGGATAGATTAAGGTGGAGAGCCACGATCGTCTATATCCTGAAAGGACATGGCACATAAAAAGAAAAGAAATATGTAGAAGTACATCTTGAAAATATGTGTGTATATTGACAGCAGCCACTGTCAGCTTTGTAGAGATGTTCACGTCCATCTTGCAAATATATGTATATTTCAACAGAAGATAATTTTAGTTTCATAAATATATGCACCCACATCTTGAAAATGTATATTTCAGCAGAAGCCAATGTAAGATTTGTAAAATATGTCTTGAAAATGTATGCATTCATTAATAGCAGGCAATGTAAGTTCTGTAAAGACATATAAGTACATTGTTAAAATGTAGATATTCTTTGACAGCAAGCAAGGTAAGTCTATGTAAAAATATGTATGTATGTTCTGAAAACATATATATACTTACACAACAAGCAATTAAGTTTCTGTAATAAGGCATAAGAATGTCTTGAAAATGTATGTATATATCACCAGCAGGCAAAGCAAGTTTTGTAAAGTGGAAGATTTAAGTAGCTGTTCGACTCTACTTGTTACTAAAGTAATTCAACCAATATAAAAAGGGAAATAAAAGTAAGTATTGAGACAAGTGGTTTCAATTTTATTTGATCGTTAAATAGATTTTTTAACCAACATTATTTCCTTTGAAAATATATATATATCTACTAAAAATAATATTTATTGCAATAAAAAATATCAGTTAAAAAAAAATCTATTTAAAATTTACAGTATTTACATTTCAGGGACGAAAATGAACCTAGCAGATATAGATCTGATATACTGAAGTTGTATCTGCTAGTTTCAATATATTGAATCTATACCTGCAGTTTCAATATATATTGAATATATTGAAGGTAGCAAATATAGATTCAATATAATGAATATATTGAAGGTAGCAAATATTGATACGATATAATGAATATTTTGAAGCCAGCAGATATAGTTTTGATATATAATGAATATATTGAAGCTAGCAAATATTGATACGATATAATGAATATTTTGAAGCTAGCAGATATAGTTTTGATATAGATTTGATATAATAAATATATTAAAGCGAGCAGATATAGATTCAAAATATTGAAGTAGGTAGACATTGTTTTGATATATTGAAGGTAGCAGATATAAATCGATATAATAAATATATCGAACATATTGAAGGTAGCAGATATAGATTCAACATATTGTATACAGTGAGCGGATATAGATTTGATATACTGAAGTGAACAGATATAGATTCAAAGAAGTTCTATGTGCATTTCTTAAGTAGGTAATTTAGCCTGAACTTATCATGATAGCCTCCTGTGACCAAATTGGTAATGACATGCTTCTGCTATGCAAATGGTTTCTCTGATTGAAAAAGAGGATTCAGATTCAATTCCCATTGTGCGGCATATTTTTCTTTCATCGGACTCCTTGATCTGAGCTGGTTGATATTTAAAAAAAGAGAAAACACAAGTATAGCAGCACAAACACATATACCATTTTGTTGTAGAATGGTTTTCACAGTGGAGGCTTGTATTTCACTAAGTCAGTCCTAAATTAGGTTTGACTGACAAAACGTTAGGAACTTGAAAGTAATAGTTAATGACGCAGCAATCTAGTTGTGGGGTTGATACTTTAATGTCCGACAACGACGAACTCACTGAGCCCACTGGCGACTGCTACTGCTACTACTTATTATCTTTGAGAGAGTCTATTTACAATAGAATAGGTATGTTCTGGTATAACACATCTAAAAATCACATTTAAAGTAATAAGAAATATTTGATTGACAGACACTTCTCCAGCATGCGTGTATCTTAAGTTAATAATATGCTCAACATTCCGTTGTTTCATTAACAGATTCTTTATTTGTCCAATTTCTTGTCAGTATTTCAGTAGATCTGTGTCATGCACAGAAGAACATAAATCTTTTCAGGATTTGAGTTTTGTTTATAAAGTTAACATGGCTTCCGCTGGTGTACTGGTCATGTAATAATGCTGAAAACATTGAGATTTGGCTGGCTGTTTTGAGGAATAGAGAAACCAAGAAGATTTTAATGATTCAATAATTGTGTCTTTCTCATATTTCCACACCATATAGTTTAATGAAAAATCAAACCAAACAAAATTTTTCAAAATATCCTGCAGCGTCTGACTAACTTTTACACACTTTAGCATCCAAAATATTTTCCTGCACTTATTTGAATATTACTTGTTATTTCATTACATGTGACATGTATCTATCCAATAAGAAATAACCAGTCACTGCATCCTACAGCATCTCACTAACTTTTATACACATTAGTGTCCAGGATATTTCTCACACATATTTGTGAATATATATATATATATATATATATATATATTATAATACGTGCGGTACTTATTAGAATGTTTACGGACATGCATCTATGTTTGCGTTAACATGAGTGACATCACGACGACGATTCCCCACCCACTTCCATAATAACAGTAATACATGCAATCTACATAAACCCAAAATTTTAAAAATTTTTGATCGAAAAAGTGTGAAACCCAGGGTCACAAACTCACATCAATCCAAACAAATAATATATATATATATATATATATAATGCTCTTTCTTTATTCCTTTTCTTCCCTCTAGTGGCAGTGGTGGATATGGCTGTGAAGGTTCAGTCTACTCCTGAAGAGTAAAGAGAATTTTATGAGGCTATTCATGTGAATTTGATTTTGGTGGACAGTACTGCATGACAGAAGCCCACACATTTTGTGTGTGTGTGTGTATATATATATATATATATATATATATATATATATATATATACACACACACCCTGTGTGGGCATCTCTGTCATGCATTACTGTCCATATATATATATATATATATATATATATATATATATATATATATAGGCATGGTGGAGTAGGGGGTAGGGGCTTGGACTGAGGAATTAGAGAGCCGAATCCATTACATTCACTTACCTGCAAATGAGCTTGGGAAAGGTATTAATTATCTTCTTCTCCCTCCAGCTATGTGTAAATAGCAGGACAGACTGGGTTCTATAGCCTAGGATGCTAACTGGTCTAGGAGAAAGACAACTCTGAATTCAAAACCTGTGGAGGGTCGTTTGGGGACCTTGTGGCACATAGTGCACCATAATTTCTGTATTCAGCCCTTCAAAAAGTGTGGTTGGTTCTGCACAAAACCTTCTCTACTATAATCAAATCATGTGCTCGTGTCTGGGCTGCTGGTTCTTAGGAACTGAGCTGCTTGACTCTTATATGTCATATATGATGGGAAAGTCCACCATATATATATATTAATACAAATATGAAATTTGTTACTTAGCTGATTGATGTTCTATTCAGCATCTTTATTCTGGAGTTTCATAGATGAACCTTTTTGTTCAGTCCATTCATCAGGAAATATCAGCAAATGTCTATCAATCCTGTCGTTTTCGTTATTTTTATATTCAGATAAAAAAATAATGTATGCACTTTTTTTATTGATGTTAGTTTTGATTTTTCTTCTTTGTATGCATGTGTGCACACATGCATACAACATATATATATATATATAAACATTAGTTTGAGGATCACATTGAGACTGAGTCCCCATAAAATGTTGATTCCTCTGACCAAGCTCATATCTATAAATATTCCTGAAGATCATATCTATATAGATTCCTGACCAAGCTCATCATATCTATAAACACTATCTCCAATACTGCTCACCTTTCCCAATGAATATAACAAATTTTATATATATATATATAGACTTGTTCTGAAGATCAAATTGTAGTTTGAATTCTATATCCACTCTTTGTCTGTGAACACTCTGTAAATAATGTATATTCTATAGTATATATATATATAAAGACAAAAAGTATATTCTTAAAATTAATGAGTTTGTGACAATAAAGTTTCTTTCATTATTAAAACCCATCATAATTTTAGCAATGATTATCTTTCAACAAGTGTACCATAGGGAATTTATGGAAAAAAGCTTTCATTAGCAAATAATTGAATGGCCTCAACACTCACTGAAGATGGCTGCTATACTGTTTACTATAGAATTTATTTCCTGCTCTCATGAAGAGAATATCTTTTTCCCTAGAGACTAGTAATTACTAGTAGAAACTAATTAGTGTCTCCTTCCAAGGTACCAGTGAATGTGCACACTCAGTATGAAAAAATAAAGCCATGTTTCTCTCTTTCTTTCATCAAGAGCTCCACTTAGGAAAATTACCTCTTCCCTTTTTATAAATAATTTCAAGGTAATAGTTATGATGAACTTTCCTCTATGGTACCTAGACTTTATGAATTTAATTGCAGTACTAGATTGGCAGCAAGGTTTTATCATTTTACAGATGAAATGGCTAGATGTAACCGTAAGTTCTATGTTAACAGTTTCTTCACTCTCACGGTATTACATCCACGGCCTTATAGATTGGCGGCAAGGTCTCATCATTTTACACTTGAAATGGCTAGATGTAACTGTAAGTTCTATGCTAACAGTTTCTTCTCTCTCTCATGGTATTATATCCACGGCCTTATATATTGGCATCAAGGTTTCATCATTTTACACTTGAAATGGTTAGATGGAACCATAACTTTTATGCTAACAGATTCTTCTCTTGTTCTTCTCACATGTCAAATTCTCTTCTGGCTTCTTGCTCCTCAGTCATCTTTAATCAAATTGAAATGCAATGTTAATCATTATCTACTGTCTACTTAATTCTTTTTCTTTTATTATTCTCACTACTTAATAGTGTTGTTTTTTATTTTTCCTATTCTCTAACACTCCATAACCCTTGACATCTTAATGGCTTTATTTGACCTTTTGGGTGTGTCCTAAGTGTATATAAGCTCTTTTTTTTTTTTTTTTTTAGAGATATTGGGGTATAGTCTGTTTGTGTATCTGGCATGGTGGTTGATTCTGCTATGTACTGCAACTTTGAACTAGCCATTTTAGGACTTTCTTAGATATTTCTGTTGCAGATCTGGTGTTGAATTTTATAAGTTTCAACCAACATTAGTACTGACTGCTCAGTCAATGAATGCTAGATGTTTCCTTATAAGGAAACAGCTAATATTACCATTACTATTAGAGTTGGAGAAAAATTTTGGGTTATGTAGACACTCACTTTTCTAAAGTAGAGAAAAAATTTTCATCATTGTATCAAAAAAACAAAATAAAACAAAAAAACAAACAATTTGTTATTTGTAAAATTGCACTGTTGAGAACTAATCTGCAATTATAGTGGTCATGACCTGGTATCTCAGTTTCAATCAATTTCCCATTGCCATAAGTTAGCTTTCCTGTGTCTTTTCTCGAAATGTTTTCATGGCAGTTTTTCTGATGAGCTTTCCACTTTGATATTTAAAGTTCAAGAATATAAGCATTGTACTGAATGCTCAGTCAATGAATACCAGATGTTTCCTTATAAGGAAACAGATAATATTACCATTAGATTTGGGAAAAAATTTGGGTTTATGCAGAAACTCACTTTTCTACAGTAGAGAAAAATTTAAAAAAAATAAACAAAAAAAAACAAACAATTTGTTCACTGCCAAATTGTACTTTTCATGGCAGTTATTTTGATAAGCTTTCCACTTTGATATTTAAACTTCAAGAATATGAGCATTGTACTAGATTGGCAGAGAGGTCTCATCATTTTACTGATGAAATAGTTAAATGTAACTGTTAGTTATATTCGGATATTTTCCTCCTTTGCACTTTTCACTTGTGGAACTGTCTTCAAAATGTTAAATATAATGTCAGTTACCATCTTCTGTCATTTTGAATCCTGTTCTTTTATTGACCTATCCCCTCACTAACATTTCATTTCATTTCAGTTAGTTCCTATGTCTTAGTGGCTTTATCACCTTGCTTGTAGTGAAATGATTTAAAAAAAAAATGATGATATTAAATTCCAATCAAGAATACAAGCATTGCTAAAATTAAATTAACAATTTTTCCTGTTGTGTTTCTATTTTATTACAAGTTGTGTTGAGTACCTCCTGTATGACACTATATGGCCCCAACTTTGTTTTATCGAATACCTCCTTTGTGGTAAAATATGGTTCCAGTTTTGTTTTATTGAGCACATCATTTGTGGCACAATATGGCCCCAACTTGGTCTTATCAAGTACCTCCTTTGTGGCAAAATATGCTCCCTGCTTTGTATAATTGTGCACATCATTTGTGGCTCAATATGGTCCCAACTTTGTTTTTATTGAACATCTCTTTCAAGGCACAATATACTCCCTGCTTTGTATAATTGAGCACATCATTTGTGGCACAATATGGTCCCAACTTTGTTTTATCAAGTACCTCCTTCATGGCAAAATATGCTCCCAGCTTTGTTTTATTGAGCACATCATTTTGTGGCACAATATGGTTCCAACTTGGTTTTGTGAAGTACCCCCTTTGTGGCACAATATGCTTCCTGCTTTGTATAATTGAGCACCTCATTTGTGGCAAAATATGGTCCTGGGTTTGTTTTTATTGAATAACCAGATTAGTGCTGTATTGTAAGCTCTCTGCTCCCAGGGTTAGAACATCTGTTATATGTAGCAAGCTGGAATGTTCTATTCTGCCATTTAGGCAATCCCCTTCTCTGTCCTGATTGGATGCTGGTTCTATTATGGATATTGCGATAGATAAATATCATTTACCATTATGATTGCTTAAGTACAGAGCTGTATTGAATTACAACTTACCACCTGTCTGCCAACTGAACACTAGTTTGGAACCTTCCTGCAAAGGTGAGTATCACATTGATTCTACAGCAGTGTTTCTCAATATGGTCCAGGTGGATGACCAGTGGTCCACAAAGCATTGCTAGTGGTCCACAGTGAATTCGTAGCCATAAAAATTTTTTAGCCATTTCACAAAAAAAAAGAAATACAATATTTTGTTTAATTACACATATGTCCATTATATTTGAAAATTTCAAAATTATGTAGGTATTATGCAGTGCTATATTTACTTTATTTTTTACCATATCTATTTATTATATATCTATATATAAAATGCTATATATCATACTTATTATAAAACCCAGGTTGTGTGTGTGTCTCTGTATGTTTATATATTGGATCGGATTTCCTACATTTTTCAACCGATTTCAACAAAACTTCACAGGACTACGTAAAATTACCTTGTGGTAGTTCTGACAGCATCAAAATTTGGAAAAACACAATTGTTTTTGCACAAAATCAATTTGAAAACACGATTAAGAGGCATTAATGAAAGGGGGACAACTCATATCGAGTTATACTTATAAAACCCAGGGTGTTTGTGTGTATGTGTGTGTTCATTTATATATGGGATCGGATTTCCTACATTTTTCAACCGATTTCAACAAAACTTCACTTTTTTTTTGGCAGTTAGTGTTTCTTATTGTCTTGCACACTTTTTTCTTTATTTTTACATTCAGGCCATTTTGTGAAACTGCCAACAACAATTAATTAATATGAACCAATCAGGGGTCTAGCAAAGTTCATATGTAGTTTTGCTCATGGTTTATCAGTGGTCTAGCAAAGTTCATATGTATTTTTGCTCATGGTTTATCAGTGGTCTAGCAAAGTTCATATTTTGCTCATGGTTTATCAGTGGTCAGCCATGCCTGATTATTTATAGGTGGTGATTTTGCTGCTGAATTGCAAACATTACGTTTTCCAACTGTATATTGAATATCTTTGTCGAACTTTAGACAATAAATGTAGCTTCTCGTTAGGGTCTTTCTCGTCATTATTCCCAGATGTCCTATGTAGAATTGCTTCAAAATCCTTTTTTGTAGGGATTTCCATGTGCAAAAGTACTTCATCACAAATAGAAAATGCTGTATTATTGTTACTAGGTTTAATTTTAATCGTAGCTGGCAATTCTTTGTGTGACACACCAGGCTTTTAATTTCACTTTCGGATTCCAGCAAAGCAATTGCCCTGTTGGCTGGTGCTGTAGAATATGCTGACTGCACCTCTGCAGAGAGGTAAGACCCCCTCCAATGGGGTGTCTGGGGTATGACAATAAATTACATCTGCGTCCAGGGTAAGATGATAAACTATGTCCAACAGCAAGGACTTGGATAAGGAGGTTTTGAGGAGTGTGGAACCACCTCTTAATTGCTGGTGTTCCCAGGTATACTTTGACCTGGGGTGGTAGCATTTGTTTGGGTCCCAGCTTTGGGCAAATAGTTAACCCCGAAACTGAGGTAAAAAAGCATTATAAAAGTGTAAAAATAGGTTTTAATACCAGAACACTGGACAGTACCTCAATTTCAACTCCCACCATCCATACAGTATAAAGAAAGGGATTGTCCGTTGCTTACAACACTGAGCAAAAGTCATAAGTGGTGACCCAAAGACAATAGATAAAGAATTGGTCAGTATAAGTAGTACCCTACAATGTAACAACTACCCTGGGTACATGGCAGCAGCCCCAAAAAACTGGGAGAGGCGGGTACAAGAGGAGGAGGACAACAACACTCAGAAAACAGTCTGCCTGCCTTATGTGAAGGGGTTATCAGAAAAAATACAAAGGATCTGCGGTCCATATAACATCAGGACAACCTTCAAAAGTTTGATGACACTTCACAGATATCTCTCCCGAGTAAGACCCCCCATAGAGGAGAAACTGACTAAAGACTGTGTGTACGCTATTCCGTGCAGCTGCAGAAAGGAATATAAAGGAGAGACAGGCCGCCCCCTCAAGGTAAGGCTTCAAGAACACCAGAAAGCTGTAACATGAGTGGAAGTAGAAAAATCAGGTGTGGCTGACCACATATGGAGAGAAAAGGGAGATCACCGCCCTCTGTGGGATCATGTTGAGATCATAGACAAGGAACACCATTGGAAAATTCGTAAACTTAAGGAATCAGCACATATGCTAGGCCACAAAAATCGCCTGAGCCGACCAAGCATAGAAATGAATACAATATGGGAACCAGTAATAAGGAGTGCCAGAAAAAAGCAATGATAACAACAAAGTTGCAATATGAGCTCTGGTAAAAACATGCAATGATAACAGTAAAAATTGCAATATGAGCACTGGTAAAAATGGTTGCTGAAGACATTAGGTTTATAATACCCAGAAATTCATACCCAGTAAGGACATATGGCACAGTGGATAAATGCGTTGATTAGATCCAGTGACAGGACCCAAAGAGTGTGAGTTCAATACCCGGTTAAGGCAGTGGAGAACTTTCAGAGGAAAATTAGCAGGAGATAACTGATAACTGACATCTATCAAACATGGCCCGTGGAACTAGAACAATCTACCCCAGTGAGCGAAATAAAGGGTTCAGTTCGAAATTCCAACCACCTGAAGAAGGCTGGAGCGTACAACGGCCAAAATGTTGTGATAAATATGGCGACAAAGATGAGGAAAATAGTCCGAATAATGTAAATAATGTATACCAGAAATACTTTGAAAAAAATTATTTACAGAAATTAATTTTTGAAAAAAAATATTACCAGCAATATATGTGATATGCTTAATTGAAAAATGGTTCAAATATATCTGTATACATATACACCTTTTTTTACCAAACTATCGCTATGTATCTATTTCAAAAATTTTGTTGGCATTAAATGACCCACTGAGGTTTTGATATGCCATAAAATAAAACAACCAACCAACCAACCAACTAGTAAAGCAATCACAGTGTCTTCAAAATCTTCTTTACATTTTGATATCAATCTAGACAAGCCATCTGTGTGCCCAAAGTTTTTGATGATAGAAATTCCATCTTAAAATCATAGTTCCATAAAATCATAGTTCAATGATGTAGTCTGTAGCATGTGTAGGAAACCCTTTGAATCGAAGTATAGTAAGGACTTGACAATAATGGAAAAGCTTGAGCCATAGCTTTAGATATCTCTAAAGTGTTTGATAGGGCCTGGCATGCTGGCCTTCATTGTAAGCTTCATGGATATGGTATTACAGGAAGATTTTTTAAGATAACTTAAATCATTCCTGTCTAACCGTGAAATGAAGGTCACCCCAAACATGTTCTCCTCCAGTTCCTTTCACACAGATGCTGGTGTTCCCTAAGGCTCTATCCTGTGTCTTACCTGTTTCTGGTCTTGATCAACAATCTTCCTAATGTCATGAACTCCCTAAGTTGACCTCTACACTGATGACACTACTATTTACTTCTGCCTTAATAGTAGATCTGGCATTGTTAACAAAATTAATCTGGCTGTAGGCCTTGAGAAGGACCTCCAATCTGTGGTTGACTGGGGCAGGAAATGGCTTGTAAACTTTAATGCCTCTAAAATGAAACTGCTCTCATTTACCGATCATAGAGAACCCTCCCTGCCTCCCATCAGGATGGCTGATGCCAGACTCCATGAGAGTGCCTCTCTGTGCCTGCTTGGTCTCACACTGACCTGAAGTGGAACAACTACATTGAATCCATAGATTCATCTACCGCAAGGAAAGTTGGTTCTCTGTGTCATGCCAGAAGTTTTTTTCTTATCTGAGTTCATCTTTAACAAATCTATAAATCAACCATTCGTCCTTGCATGAAATACTACTGCCATGTATGCTCTTGTGCTCTTGCTATTCATCTTGAGGTCCTCGACAAAATCTAGAGATGGATATGCAATATGGTTGGTCCTGATCTGGCATCTCATCTGCAGTCACTGTCTCATAGACTGCTGTGGCTTTCCTCTGTCTTTTCTACAAGTACTTTCATGGTAACTGCTCCAATGAGCTACTTTCACCCTTGCCCAAATTGCATGAATTTTAGGTTGGTATCTCAGTCACACCTTTTCACTGGTGAAAACGGCTAAATGTAGCCATCTCTTCTACTCCAACAGCCTCTTATCTTGCACCTCCTGTCTGTGGAAATCCCTTCCTATCACTTGCTTTCCTGATAGCTATAATCTTCAAATATTCAAGTGTAATGTCAATCAATGTCTTCTGATGCCTTGACCTTGATTCCTGTCTTTCTCTTTACCCTTTTTCCAAACACTCCTCTTTACTCTTACTCTCACTCTCTGTAACTCTTACTCTCATTCTCTGTAAGTCTCACTCTCTGTAAGTCTCACTCTCTGTAAGTCTTACTCTCACTCTCACTCTCTGTAAGTCTTACTCTCACTCTCACTCTCTGTAACTCTTACTCTCACTCTCACTCTCTGTAACTCTTACTCTCACTCTCTGTAACTCTTACTCTCACTCTCACTCAACTCATTGTGTGCTAATGGCACTTCTGCCTTGCTTGGGTCAATTTGCTTAATAAAAAGAAAAAAATAATGGACAATGATCAGTTTGCAATGTGAATTCTCTTCCTAATATCATCTTGTGAAATTTCTTTACAGCTAAAATTATAGCAAGTGCTTCCTTTTTGTCTGCAGTATTTTTCCATATTTATCAAACTTCTTGACTGCTTTCAGTGTACCGTTTTTGAATTTATGGCCTATTACAACTCCTTGCTGTATTTGCTCACATCTGATGCTACAATTATCTGTTACAGCAGGTGATAGCATGTCAGCGATAACTGTAAAGTTGGTAGTTTTTTTAATTTCTTCAAAAGCTTTTTGACATTCCTCTGACCAATTCCATTTCCATGCAGTTTTTTTAAGGATTCAAGAGCATATTTGTGCATTGTTACTTGATGATAGATGTTTAACGAAGATTAGACATTTAAATCTGTTTGGGTATAATTTGTGACAAAATCTTCTGCCAATATGACAAAAAAAAAAAAAAGGTGTATTGTTTTCACCAAAAATGTTTTATAATATCAACACTATTTCATCAAATGACATTTTTTGTGAAGTATTCAGCAAAATGAAATTCAAATATTTTTCATGTTCAGCGGGGTACAATTTTCATAACAGAAGACATACTTTCTTTTCTTTTTACCATCCTTGACAATCTTCTCTGAAAATGGCTTCATACCTTCTGAAGTATGATAGGAATATAATGTTTTCTTCTGGGATGTTTATTAAATTCACTAATTGAGTTGGCAATTGTGTCCAGGGAAAATGAAATTGATACATTGCCTGTTCTTTGCTTTTCTAGGATTGCCTTTAACTGTTCTTGATATTTAATCTGCTCTCGCTGCATTTGTTGCTGAATAATTATCTTCAATTCTTCAATAGTGTACTATTTTCTAATAGTCCTTAACTAGGAAGAAATTTCGTTCTTTTTTAAATAACAGTAAATTACACCCTCGTAATTTATCGACTTCTGTGTCACCCTCTGAATATATATGAACTCCCAAAAATTCTGTTCCAGCTATTTATGCTGAGTGAAAGAAAAATTGTTTTTTTCTTTTTTGTGTGAATTCAAAACCTCGTAGCTACTGTTATATCTTCCTTCTATTGAATGATGATAACACATTCATGAAATATAATGTTGCTTGGAGTCAATGTAGTCTTATTGAATTCTGTAGTAAGCATATAAGCCTCGCTCTTGGCTAGCTCTCTGCTGATAATCCTCAGTATCAGAACGTATACTATTTAGAGAAGTCCAAGTCATATTCTGGAGAGGAGTGTTCATCTGTACAACATTTTTCAATATCCCACAATGTAATACAATTCATTTTGTTATGAAAGGTGAGATGTTTTATGATATTGGACATAAATTCACCATGAAAACTCAGAAATTAGTACACTTTCTATATAATTTTACCTTAATAATAAAGTGTATAATTACTTTTCTTTTCTAATAGACTTTTGAATTTAAGTACAAAGTGTACTAAAATATTTTCTTGCTTTTTAAGAAATGTTTATGTTATATACCGTACCTATGTCCCAATCCTCATAAATACATTGGACACTATTGTAAGTGTGGGTAATATGCTGTTTTAGTAATCCACCACTAGCAGTGGTTTACCTAATTCATACTACTGGTGAGTATTGTTTTGTTATGAAGATTACTATTTTATTTCCAACATCTGTTTTGGTTATTCCTCATTCAGTAAACGTTTCTAGGTTACAACAGCTTAGTAACCACTGATTTATAAACACCAATCTTTTTTAATTTATATTTAATATAAACATTAATAAATAAAATTTAGAAAAATATTTCTTTTTTTTTTCTTTTTTTTTAAAAAAAAATTTAGAGAAATATTAATAAATAAACATTGGGAAAAATATTTCATCTTGCTGTTTTGTAAAGATATGCAGGAATAAATTTTAGGTCGAGAAAAATAATTGATCCACATTGTCTTATTAAATGTCTCATTGTGCTATTTTTAAAATTCTGATGTACTGATTACTTCAGCTTTATCAGTGGGGGTCCCACTTTCAATATCTACATTTGATTTATTTTATCCTGCCAAAGTTTTTAATCATCTGGAACAAATATTTATTCATTTTCTTTCCACTTTCAATGTTTATTTTTTTTTTATCTGCAAACATTTTGCTCTTATCTTTTAATTTACTTTCAGTTCTTTGTTGTGTTTTTCTTTCTTTATGATTCCATCTTAGTTAATGTCTTCCATTTTGTTTTATTATTGGATATTGGATTTTGTTTTCTTATTTCTGTTTTCTATTTCTTTGTATACTACTTTTAATTTTCAGTTCTTTGTTGTGTTTTTCTTCCTTATGATTCCATCTTAGTTAATGTCCTCCATTTTGTTTTATTATTGGATTTTTTTTTCTATTATATATATATATGCACACACACACAAGTGTGTGTGTAAAAACATAGTGTTTATATTAACAGGATCAGATTTTGAAGAATTTGCTAATTCCTGAGATCATAACACTGATATATATATATATTTATATATCTGTCTTTTCATTATCTATCTCTGTTTTATCATTATCTATCTATCTCTGTCTTCTCATTATCTATCTATCTCTGTCTTCTCATTATCTATCTATCTCTGTCTTCTCATTATCTATCTATCTCTGTCTTCTCATTATCTATCTATCTCTGTCTTCTCATTATCTATCTATCTCTGTCTTCTCATTATCTATCTATCTCTGTCTTCTCATTATCTATCTCTGTCTTCTCATTATCTATCTCTGTCTTCTCATTATCTATCTCTGTCTTCTCATTATCTATCTCTGTCTTCTCATTATCTATCTATCTATCTCTGTCTTCTCATTATCTATATATCTATCTCTGTCTTCTCATTATCTATCTCTGTCTTCTCATTATCTATCTATCTATCTCTGTCTTCTCATTATCTATCTCTGTCTTCTCATTATCTATCTCTGTCTTCTCATTATCTATCTCTGTCTTCTCATTATCTATATATCTATCTATATAATGGGAAGAGACAAAGATAGATAATGAGAAGACAATCTATCTATCTTTGTCTCTTCCCATTATCTATCTATCTCTGTCTTCTCATTATCTATCTATCTATCTATCTATCTATCTTCTCATTATCTATCTCTGTCTTCTCATTATCTATCTATCTCTGTCTTCTCATTATCTATCTATCTCTGTCTTCTCATTATCTATCTATCTATCTATCTATCTATCTATCTATCTATCTATCTATGTGTTTTTATTATCTATGTATCTATCTATTTCAGTCTTTTCATTATCTATCTTAGTCTTTTGTCTGCCATAGTTTATTTTTTTGCTTTCTGTTCAATGTATTGTAAATGACTTTATAGGGATGTGAAGGGCTATTATCATTAGAATCATGTGATGTGAGTTCATGGTATGGCAAAAATGAGGTTGCTATTTAGCATGCATAGAGGCAAGACATTTTAGTTACTGATGATAGATTGTCAAGGTGCTAAACATCATCTAAAAACTGCCGTGTTAAGAACAGAAGAGCACCACATGTTACATTGATTTTTGTAGAACATACCAACAGCATAGCAATTTTCCCTTTGGAAAATATTACAAATAAGATTCTCTCACTTCTTGTCTTTCCACTCTGTTTTAATATTGTATTGTTTATGTGTTAACATTTCTGTGTGGGACAAATTTGTGATGAGAATTTATATATTTGTGTATTATGTCTTGTCTAACATAGCAGTATATAAAAATCTCTGGAAATAATGAATGTTTGTTATTTTTTTCACCTATTCTGTTCCATCTAGTTATTTACGTGTCACTATATCATGTATAAAAAATACCTAAAAATGTAAAATGAAAACTGGAAATATGGTTTCTTGCCTAGCACCATCATAAATATTATTAGAGGAATGCATCGTAAATGGTTTTACTATAAGAATGCATTGTAAATGACTTTACTATAAGAATGCATTAGAGATGATTTTACTCTAAGAATGCATTGTAAATGATTTTACTATAAGAAAAAATGTAAATGGTTTTACTATAAGAATTCATTGCGAATGATTTTACTATAAGAATGCTTTGGAAATGGTTTTAGTATAAGAATGCATTGCAAATGATTTCACTATAAGGAAAAATGTAAATGATTTTACTATAAGAATACATTAGAAATGATTTTACTACAAGAATGCAATGTAAATGATTTTACTCTAAGAATACATTGGAAATGATTTTATTATAAGAATGCATTGGAAATGATTTTACTCTAAGAATGCATTGCAAATGATTTAACTATAAGAATGCATTGCAAATGATTTTACTATAAGAATGCATTGCAAATGATTTTACTATAAGAATGCTATAAAATAATTTTACTATAAGAATGCATTGGAAATGATTTTTACTATAAGAATGCATTGCAAATGATTTTACTATAAGAATGCATTGCAAATGATTTTACTATAAGAAGGCATTGCAAATGATTTAACTATAAGAATGCATTGCAAATGATTTTATAAGAATGCATTGAAATGACTTTATAAGAATGCATTGCAAATGATTTTTACTATAAGAATGCATTGGAAATGATTTTACTATAAGAATGCATTGGCATTGCAAAATGATTTATTGCAAATGATTTAACTATAAGAATGCATTGCAAATAAGAATTAAATATAAGAATGCATTGGAAATGATTTTACTATAAGAATGCATTGGAAATGATTTTACTATAAGAATGCATTGGAAATGATTTTACTATAAGAAATGATTTTACTATTGCAAATGATTTTACTATAAGAAAATGCATTGCAAATGATTTAACTATAAGAATGCATTGCAAATGATTTAACTATAAGAATGCAGTGGAAATGATTTTTACTATAAGAATGCATTGGAAATGATTTTACTATAAGAATGCATTGGAAATGATTTTATTATAAGAATACATTAGAAATGATTTTGCGATAAGAATGCATTGGAAATGATTTTTATAAGAATGCATTGGAAATGATTTTTATAAGAATGCATTGCAAATGATTTAACTATAAGAATGCATTGGAAATGATTTTACTATAAGAATGCATTGGAAATGATTTTACTATAAGAATGCATTGGAAATGATTTTACTATAAGAATGCGTTGCAAATGATTTTACTATAAGAATGCATTGCAAATGATTTAACTATAAGAATGCAGTTGAAATGATTTTACTATAAGAATGCATTGGAAATGATTTTACTATAAGAATGCATTGGAAATGATTTTACTATAAGAATGCATTGGAAATGATTTTACTATAAGAATCCATTGCAAATGATTTTACTATAAGAATGCATTGTAAATGATTTTACTACAAGAATGCATTGCAAATGATTTTACTATAAGAATGCATTGCAAATGATTTTACTATAAGAATGCATTGCAAATGATTTTACTATAAGAATGCATTGCAAATGATTTTACTATAAGAATGCATTGCAAATGATTTTACTATAAGAATGCATTTGAAATTATTTTACCATAAGAAAAAATGTAAAAGGTTTTACTATAAGAATCCATTGCAAATGATTTTACTATAAGAATGCATTGTAAATGATTTTAGTATAAGAATGCATTGTAAAAGGTTTTACTATAAGAATGCATTGTAAAAGGTTTTACTATAAGAATGCATTGCAAATGATTTTACTATAAGAATGCATTGCAAATGATTTTACTATAAGAATGCATTGCAAATGATTTTACTATAAGAATGCATTGCAAATGATTTTACTATAAGAATGCATTGCAAATGATTTTACTATAAGAATGCATAGCAAATTATTTTACTATAAGAATGCATTTGAAATTATTTTACCATAAGAAAAAATGTAAAAGGTTTTACTATAAGAATGCATTGCAAATGATTTTACTATAAGAATGCTTTGTAAATGATTTTAGTATAAGAATGCTTTGTAAATGATTTTACTATAAGAATGCATTGCAAATGATTTTCTTACAAGAATGCATTGCAATTGATTTTCCTATAAGAATGCATAGAAATGTTTTTACTATAAGAATGCATTAGAAATGTTTTTACTATAAGAATGCATTAGAAATGTTTTTACTATAAGAATGCATTAGAAATGTTTTTACTATAAGAATGCATTAGAAATTATTTTACTATAAGAAAAAATGTAAATAATTTTACTATAAGAATGCATTGCAAATGATTTACTACAAGAAAAAAATGTAAATGGTTTTACTATAAGAATGCATTGCAAATGATTTTACTATAAGAATGCTTTGAAAATGGTTTTAGTATAAGAATGCATTGGAAATGATTTTACTATAAGAAAAAATATAAATGGTTTCACTATAAGAATGCATTGCAAATGATTTTACTATAAGAATGCATTGGAAATTGTTTTATTAAAAGAATGCATTTTAAATGATTTTACTATAAGAATGCATTGTAAATGATTTTACTATAAAAATGCATTGAAAATGATTTTACTATAAGAATGCATTGCAAATGATTTTACTGTAAGAATGCATTGCAAATGATTTTACTATAAGAATGCATTGGAAATGATTTTACTATAAGAATGCGTTGCAAATGATTTTACTATAAGAATGCGTTTGAATTTTTTTTACCATAAGAAAAAATGTAAAAGGTTTTACTATAAGAATGCATTGCAAATGATTTTCCTATAAGAATGAATTAGAAATGATTTTACTCTTAGAATGGAATTGGAAATGATTTTACGATAAGAAAAAATGTAAATGGTTTTACTATAAGAATGCATTGTAAATAATTTTACTATAAGAAGGCATTGGAAATGATTTTCGTATAAGAATGTATTAGAAATAATTTTACTCTAAGAATACATTGGAAATGATTTTATTATAAGAATGCATTGCAGTTGATTTTACTCTAAGAATGCATTGTAAATGAATTTACTATAAGAATGCATTGTAAATGAATTTACTATAAGAATGCATTGCAAATGATTTTTATATGAATGCATTAGAAATGAATTTTATAAGAATGCATTGCAAATTATTTTCCTATAATAATGCATTGCAAATGATTTTCCTATAAGAATGCATTTGAAAGGATTTTACTATAAGAATGCATTAGAAATTATTTTACTATATGAAAAAATGTAAATGATTTTACTATAAGAGTGCATTGCAAATGTTTTTACTATAAGAATGCATTGCAAATGTTTTTACTATAAGAATGCATTGCAAATGTTTTTACTATAAGAATGCATTGCAAATGATTTTACTATAAGAATGCATTGTAAATGATTTTACTATAAGAATGCATTGTAAATGATTTTACTATAAGAATGCATTGTAAATGATTTTACTATAAGAATGCATTGCAAATGATTTTATTATAAGAATGCATAGCAAATTATTTTACTATAAGAAAAAATGTAAATGATTTTAGTATAAGAATGCATTGCAAATGATTTTACTATAAGAATCTGTTGTAAGTGATTTTATTATAAAATGCATTTGAAATCACTTTATTCTTAGAATATAGTTTAAAAGAATTACTATTAGAAAGATTTATAACATTGGACTTGAGAAGCCTAATTTTTTGAAAAACAGCTTTAAAAATTCCTTACATCAAATATTGTATTGTTTTGTATTTTTTTAAATCATTTCACCCTAAGTGTTGTGGAGTTTGCTAGTATCTAGATCAGTCCAATGAAAATTCCTGTCATGCTGTCTAATGCAAATTGCATGCATGTGAATCTGACCAATAGAATTGAATGGAAAGTTTTAGAACTCTCTAGAATGTTCTAATTGCACAACTATATAAGCAGTGTGCAGGTGGAGAAGTTTGGTTGTTTTTTTGCCTTTGTCCTTGCCCATCATACATTGTATGTGAGACAGTTAACCTGTTTGGATTATCACTGTACTTTCTCTATGAGTGAATAAGAGAAATATGACACTAAGCAAGGCAATAAAGCCATTAAGATGCAAGAGGTTTTCTTTCTTTTTATGTGCCGTGTCCTTTTAGGATGTAGGTGATCATGGCTCTCCATTTCCCTTGCAGCTCTTAACAAGTTCCTTCCCTCTGCCACTTCTCCCAGACCACGTTCTGTCATCCACTTGCTAAAGACCCCTGTTATATGTTGTTTCCCTTGTCTCTCTTTCCTTCTATTTGACCCGTGAGTATCAGATTCTGTAAGCCCTCCTTTCTCATTATATGTCTGAGGAACCTCAGCTGCTTCTTCCTGAAAGAAAATATGAGAAAGAAAACATTATTATCAACAATTCTTGGTAACTGTCAGCTTTATTTTTTTACCTTTTGCTGTCTTCACACAATATGCTACTATTGATTGTATATATAGGTTACTGTAGGATAATAGGAAGAGGAAAATAGTTGTTGCTGCTTTTTGGCATTTAGTGTTTGATATTACAGCCATCAACAGTGTAATCTGTGTAACATATGTTGTTAAAATTATGCTCACTGATAATAAATCCTATTAAGATCTCCAGTCCCTTCAGAAAATTAGTCAGTTATGTGACATGCATGATATACACTTAGACGATCATGTATCTTTTGATACATGACTGACGAGGCAGATTTTTTCATGCAGAAGGTTGCCATTTCTTTCTGCAGTAGACCAGTTGCCAACCAAGGCTATAGAACCTGGTCTGTCATAGCTGGGGGAGGGGAGAAGAAGCGGATTCATAAGGGCATTAGCATGTAAGTGAATGTAATGGATTCAACTGTAATTCGAATTCGGCTCTCTGATTCCTCAATCCAAGCCATTATCCATTACTCCACCATACCTCAGGATATCACAAGTATTTTTATGGAAGAGTTTTCTTTTAAAAAATGGCTATTTGATTGTAATACAAATTTGAGGATTAAAATGGAAGCTTTCCTTTTCTTTTTTTAAATTGAAATCACCCCAAACAAGGCAATAAAGTCACTAAGATACAAGGAGTTACTAGATGTGGAAGAATTATAAAAAAAAAGAAACATTACTAAGAAGTGAGAACAACAGAAGAGTAATCAGGAAGAAGATAAATGACAATTGACATTGCATTTAAATTTTTAAAGTTGACCGAAAAGTAAGAAGCTCGAAGAGAGTTCCACAGGCAAGAAGTCTGAGAGAAAAAACTGTTAGCATAGAAATTATAGTGACATCTAAGCATTTCATCAGTAAAATGGTGAGACCTTGCTACCAATCTAGTAGTATGCTTAAAATCATAAAGTCTAGGTACCTGTCGAACAATCACGTGGTCAAGATAAACACTCAGTTGTGGAGCAAGCTGAGTGAATAATGATTCAACATCGAGAAAGAGTTATTTATGGTGCAATGGAGCATCTCATTATGCTAAAGTGGGATAGTCCATTGCTTGGGCTGTGATTGGCTGCTGGTACCTGAGTGGAAGTATTTCTATATAAATACCAGCTTGATTTTAGTTAGTTTGCAGGGTTTGTATTGAGTTACAACCTGCTTTATTTTTGTCTGCCAGCTGGACGCTAGCTGGAACTCTTACGCCGGTAAGTGTTGTTTATTGTATTGTTATTCTACAGTACCAAAGAGGAAAGCTCATGAGAACAATTACCATGAAAACATTGAGGGGTGAGAGAGAGAAGGAGGAGAAAGGGGAGAGGAAAGAGAAAAAGAGTGAGAAGGAAGAGAGAGAGAAAACATTAAAAGACCACGATTCAAGAAACAGATGATGATACATTTACATTTTTGAAGATCAAAGTTGACTGCAAAACAAGAAGCTGGAAGAAAAGAAATTGTTAGCATAGAACTTCAAGATACATCTAGCCATTTACTAATACAACATTCTGAAATTTTTTGATGGATTCAGCACTGAGTAGGGGTTGTCCAAACTGAGTGAGAGTAGAATGAATTATTCCAGTGTATGTGCATCAGCTTGTGTATACATTAATATGATAGATGGAAGCCTTTCTTTTTTTGGATAGGTTTTTAGGGTTATTCATTTTCTCGAATGTTCTGGTGTTTTTCAAGTAAGGCTTATTTCGGAAATAGATAGTTATATTGTATTTTTATTCATTTCTGTTTAAATAATTCTGTTTTTTACCTACACATTTTTTCGTGTGCTGTGTTCATTCACAACTTTGGTGGTCATGGCTCTCTATAATTTCCTGTCCTTTGCAACTATTAGTAAATTTTGTCTTTTTGCTAAATGAAATAATGATTAAGTGTAGACATATAAAAACATATTTACTTTAACATTTAAACATTATATATATATATATATACACACATACATAGAAAAAAAAAATATATATATATATATATATATAATTTGTGAAGTCCCTTAATCTGTTGGGGGATATTTTAACTGTCCCTTGCTAATTATTTATATGTTATTTCCCCTTCCCTCGTTATAAGTTATACACTTGTATGTTATTTTAGCGTGTTTCCCCCTTTTTTTGCTCTTCATTTTCATTACTTAATTATCCAACGATTGTCTCCTGATGAGATGTTTGTTGAAAGGGCCTTAGAGACTAATAAAATTAAAATTAATAAATTCCTAGTTTTTAAAACTGTATATAAATTTTGTACCTCTAAGCATTTGTTTATATATATATATATATATATATATATATAAAATATGTGTCCTCTACCAGGAATCAAACCTGTATCCTACACGGAACCATCATAAAGCCTGACATGCTATACCAGTTTTAGCTACAGAAGAGTGTCTGGTTAGCAATGTTGATTTTGCTGCTTTTAAACTACAATTTTCCCTGATTTCCCTTGAATGTTCATATCTGCCCAAAGCATATCTAAACATAAACAAATGACGTCACACACTACGAAATGGACAAAGTCTGACAGTTATTTAAATAACATATAACAATAAAATATATTAAATAACTTTTATTTTATTGTATTTCCAACTAAGGAATAAACATACTTTTCAAATAATTAACTGTACACAGATGCATAATAAATACATATGCTTAGAAAACAGAAAAAATTTTGATTTAATAGAAATAAATCCCATTTATTCATTTTTATGGGTGAAAAAATTATTCAGACAATATACAGAAGAATACATAATCTTCATTTAATATTTGGTAGAATAGCCATTATTCACTTTTACAGCAACCAACTTTTTGTAGTTCTCAATTAATGATTTGCAAATTTTAATTGGTGTATTCTTCCATTCTTTTTTGCATATGGTCTTCAGATCCAGAATGTTTGTTGCAGCTCTTGATTGGATTTGAATTTTCAAATAATGTCACAGATTCTTGGTTGGGTTTAAATCTGGGAACTGACTTGACCATTTCAGGATGTTTACATTATTTTTAGCAAGCCATTTCTTTGTAGATTTTGCAGTGTACTTGGAATCATTATCTTATTGAAAGATCTAATCAGGAGGAAGTTCAAGATTTTCATCTGAAAACATTACATTTGCTTCCAAAATATTTTGATATGCTGCAGCACTCGTTCTACCATCTATAACTGATACATTGACAGTACCTTTTGCAGAAAGATATCCAAAGAATCATGGAACTGCTTCCATTGAATTTTACTGTTGGAACTGTGTTCTTTTTTTTGAAGGCATCACCATCCTCCCTCCTTTTCTAGGATTACATTCAAACACAATTTTGGTTTCATCTGTCCATAATACTCTTTCCCAGTATGATTTTTTTTCCTTATCCTTGTGTTCATGAATGAATTTCAAGATGGCATCTCTGTGTCTCTTCAATATAATTGGAGTTTTCTGAGGGGTGCATGACTTTAGATTGTTCCTATGAATTTCATTGCTTATTGTCCGTTTAGTGACACATATTCCTAATGAAAGCAAATCATCCTGCAACTCTTGATGAGTAACCATTTGATTTTGTTTAATTTGACACATTAATTTCTTTGAAGGTCTTGAAGAAATCTTCCCTGGAGAACCTGTTATTCTTTGGTTTTCAACAGTTTTGAGTTTTTCATACCTTCCAATTAACGAACTAATGGTAGTAGATGGAATATTCAGGTTGTCTGAGATTTTCCTTTAACTTTTACCTTCTTTCCAGTGCTTAACAATCAGTTCTTTTTGCGATTTTGTCAATTCTTTATCTCTTGATATGATGAAAATCTTCTTGCACAAATATCAATTACAGCATGTCCTGTTTGTATTTTTAGGCTAAAAATAACTACTGATAAAATTGTTGAAACATTCTAGAATATTCCAGAGAATTAAAGCAATTTAAATATTTTAAAGATTGGAATTTGCATTGTACAAAACCTTTTTTCACCTATTAATATATATATATATGTGTGTGTGTATGTGCGTGTATATATACATATATATATAATCCACCCGAAGCAAGGTGATAATGCCACAAAGGGCTACTGAGAATAAAATAGGAGGAGAATACTTTGGAAAAAACTAGAAACCAAATTCTAAACAGGAAACACACACACAATTGACAGCAGTTTTGTAAAGAAGCATGGACCATGTCAATTATTGAAAAGATACCTTAAATGCAGTCGTAAATTTTAGTTTCTTGATCTTTAAAAAAAATTATGGCACCAGAAAGTTTCATTCACATATGTATATATAAAGAAGTTGAATTTGTAAGGATGCAGTGGGGGATTATCTCCCTTTGGTTGTGACACAAAGCCATGAGTGTCACATGATGTCTGATAAGTGAAGTCAATTCATAAAATTGATGAACACCAGTTGGTAGTTAGCGTGCCTAAAGGCAAGAAGTGTCTACCCATGCTAGTTGTTAAGTAGACAGCAGAGAGGTAAGACATGACTGCCTATGGCAGTTAAGAGACCAGTGGAAACTACATAATCCCACCAGGCACATAAATGACACCTCATACTCATTTTCCATTCAGGAAGTATTGCAAGTAAAACCCTTACACATTTCAACCTTTTCGCACTGCATGTTGTATTCTTATGATATAATTTTTGTGGGTTACAAATTAGAGACAAGCATGTATAAATTGGTATAAAAATTTCATTGAGAACAATGCATATTTGTTATTCCTTTGTTTCAGCTATTATTTTCTGTCTATGTATTAAATAGTATAGCATGGATATATTAATGTCTCTAATGGGAGATGTAAACTGGAAATATTCTCTCTTTCCTAGCACTCCACCCCAGTAAGTTGTTGATGTAGTGATATTAATGTCAGTTGATATCTTGTGAAATGAAAACGTCTGAACTGTCACAAAAATTGTTTCAAGCCTTTATTTTCCTGATGATCATAAGCTAAGTGAAGTGAACTTCACAAGTACCATGACAAGTGTATCTATCTTTTTTAAACAAAGATGACAAAACAAAGAACAATATTCATTATAAGACAGTGGTCACTATCAGCAGAAGAAACAGAGGACTCACAGAGTGTGATGGGAGAAAGCCTTGCAATGAGCAATGACGCAAAATGGAAGACCAGCCTGTTAGACAGTTCACTTTCCTTCACCACTGTCTCACTCTTCTATTGCAGTAGTTTACAACCAAAATAAAATTTATCTACTGCTACAACTAGTCTCAGGGTTTTATTTTGTAAGTGATGAAAGAGTTATTTTTAAGTCACAAATGTTTGATTGGAAATAGCTGCATCATAAAAATGCAATTTGTGTCTTCAACGCAATATTAATGCATATTTTTCATCTTTATTTTTCTTTGTTGCTGTCTATTAATCTGTCTATTAATCTCCGGCCTTCTTCAGGTGGTTGGAATTTCGAACTGAACCCTTTATTTCGATCGCTGGGGTAGACTGTTCTAATTCCACGTGCCATGTTTGATGGATGTCAGTTATCAGTTATCTCCTGCTAATTTTCCCTCTGAAAGTTCTCCACTGCCTTAACCAGGAATTGAACTCACCTTCTTTGGGTCTGTCACTGGATCTAACCAACGCCTTTATCCACTGTGCCATGTGTCCTTGAGGACAGTCTACCCCAGCGATCGAAATAAAGGGTTCAGTTCGAAATTCCAACCACCTGAAGAAGGCCGGAGCGTACAACAGCCGAAACGTTGTGACAAATATGGCGACAAAGATGAGGACAATAGTCCGACTAATGTAAATACTGTACATAATACCTCATCTCAGAAATATAGACAAACTTTGTTTTTTTGTATTTTGTCAGTACACTGCATAATCAAAATGTCCAGCTTTAAAACCAATATTTTTAGAATCAAAACCTGGCAATTGATTGGTTGATGAAATAACTTTGTCAAATTGTTATTGAACTAGGAAAAGTATATAATAAAGCCCAGCAATAATTTTCTTGTTGTGAGACAATAGAAGGAAATATATGTGACAAAGTGTGGTTGAGACACTAAAGAAAAATGGAGTGCAAACTGTAATGACGTTTATATATATATATATATATATATATATAAATAAGCAAATGTAAATGGATATAGATCCAACAGAATGAAGAAAAATTTGGAAAAAACAAACAAAAATCCTTAAATGCAATTATGTTGTTTAAAATGAATGAAATGTCGACGTATATATATATATATCGATATATGTTTCATTAAAGACATATATATATATGTTTCAAAAGACAACAGACAAGGTACTGCAATTAAGCTTTTTATTTATTTTTTTCTTGTGTTCAAACAATTCTATTTTCTGGACACAGAGGGTGTAGAAACTGTCCAAATGTTCTGCAATTTTGAGCTCTTTCAGCTATACTTTTAGCCATTATCAAGGATGATTTTATTTTTTAACTGGGCGTGTGTGTTTGTGTGTATGTTTCTAGAGTTATAGGGATGTTTTATTTTCTGAACACAGCACATTGTGGCCATGTTTGTAGTTAATATTATTGAGTGTCGGATTTTTCTTTTTTATCATTAAGGTTTCCATTATTTTTTATTTTTATTTCTTTTTTTGCATGTGAATGAAGTTATTATGTTTGTATTATTTCTTTGCTGGACACAGTGTGTAGAAATTGTCCAGATGTTCTCTAATTTAACTACATTAAAACAATAATAGATCTGCCAAGAAAAGTGAAATGTAAGGATTTGGACATAAATTTACTGTGGATGACCTTGTGATTAAAGCACTTTCTATACATATTTGCTTTAATCTCTCCCTCCCTCTCCCTCCCTCTCTCCCTCCACCCCCCTCTCTATATAATGTCAAACTGGAAAAAAGATTTGTGATGCGTTTCATCCATTAAGATTTCATTGGACTTGTTTTCAGATGAAACGTGTCACAAAAAAATTTTCCTAATTTGTCATAGTATTTTTCAAAATAGTGTTTGTTGATACATAAAATGATACAAAATTATATATATATATATATATACACCAGAGTCAAGGATGCAGCTTTTTCCTGAAATAAGTCTTAAAAATTTGCTGTGCAATGTTTAGTGATTTTGCAGTCATTTGCTAATCCCAGAGAAGGTTTATTTATGCCAGACAGTAAACTGAATTAATAATGTATGTTATGCAAATGTTTGAGTGTTATTTACATATACTGTCCTGGAGTATCTCGGACGTTTCACGTACAATTTCATTTTCAATTCTTTCTTCACTGCTCTTTGAACTGTCATAGCTGAAACTCCTCTCTCACGTGCCAGACAACTTATGGTTTCAACTGGATCTTTTCCAATTGATCTCTATAGCTCTCTAAGTTGAAATGATGATCCCTCTTCCTGTTGTGACCTCCTGATATTGTTTTCTATCTACTGTTCTCTCTTTTTTTAAAACTTATTCACCATTCACATGATGGTTCTTCAATAGACTTTGAAGATGAAAACCAGATTATGAATGTTGGTACTATTACTGATTGTTCTTTTTCCTCACACCATTGCTCATTTGGGAAGACATAGTGTGACTGACACAAAAAGATTTTAACCTGTTCTTTTTGTAGCTGAATAACTCAAAGGGTTTTTCGGTGATTCTTATGACAAATGCTGTCAAGATGGCTAAATGTCTGAAAACCTGGAAAAAGGAACTCGATTAGTGTTTTTTTTTTTTTTTTTAGATATTTTGTGGGATGGACAATTTTGCTGTTACAACTGGTGT
>CAHIKZ030002236.1:2730000-2767500 GCA_903632075.3 Acanthosepion pharaonis | reverse complement strand
CAAATACCTCACTGAGTTGTATATTCTTGCTTTGCCTATTTAATGACCCCTCAGAATGTCAAAGGAGTGGTACTTGTCATGAGGGGAAACTTATGAAAAAAGACTTACTGTTTTCATTGACTTTATCTTGTATCCAAGAATTTAATTTCTTCTTTACTGATTGCTTCCTTTATGATGGTGTTGATGACTACATTTACCACCAACATTTCAGGACTAGAAGCTTCCATTTTCACCAAAAACTGCTCCTGTCATCCCTCCATTTGGCTTTGCAAGACTTGATTGAAGATGAATGAAAATCAGAGTAGAATTAATTGCTGATGACATGAATTTGTTTAAGGTGATCCTCAACTTGCCAGGAAGTGGCCAACACGAGATTTCATGACCTCCTCTGCGGTACATATGGAACAAGACATGCAGAATCCAGTTATGAATCTGTAACAGACTTTCAATGATTCTGTTATAATTTTGAGTGGCGCCTTCTATAGTATGTCTGTCATGTGTAGCCCTCTTCATCTGCTGGTTCAACTGTTGAAATCAACCTCCAGTTGTTCCACTGTTTGGATCTTTAGTCTGGGTCCTCATCCCTGACCTTGCTGCCAAGGGTGGCCCTACCAGTAGTTTAGCACACCTTACAACATCGTTCTGAAAGTCATTGAACCACTAATAGTAATATCAGCCATTTCCTTATAAGGAAACACTCGCCATTCATTGACTGAACAGCTTGTACTACTTTTGGTTGAAATTTATAAAATATTTCTCTTCATACAATTTTTCAGGGAAGTAGGTTTCTCAAGTTCAGTAGCTGTTACAGCTCTTTCCAGTACCGATGGGGGTTTAGTTCCTGACCTTTTCTTTCAACTTGTCTGGAATGTCAACATTTTGATTATGTCATTATTTTCTCTTTGAGTTGCATGTGCTATCCATTTTAGTTTTTGCTGCTGTTGGTAGTCCTCAAGTGATGTGGTTTCTGTTATTTGGTACAGTGCTTTGCAATTATGTAGCGCCAGTCCACAAGGTTTAAAGATGTATAGTCTTCACTTGTTCAAATTCATTTTTAGCCATTGATCTTAGAAAGCAGTTGTATACAGCTAACAGTTTAGAGATTTCTGAATGAATTTGGTAGCATGCATGGCATTCATATAGAAGTTTTTATCTGATATTTTAGGAAAATTAGTTTTCAGGTTAATGAAACATTTTGACTCTTGTGCAAACAGAACCTGTCAATACAAAGATTTAAAAATGAACTCCACCTTCAAACTAAACTGAAATATCCCTATTAAACAATATCATGGCATTAAATAATAGCCCTGTTAATCAATATCATGGCATTAAATAATATCCCTATTAAACAATATCATGGCATTAAATAATATCATGGCAATAATATTCCTATTAAACAATATCATGGCATTAAATAATATCCATATTAAACAATATCATGGCATTAAATAATATCCATATTAAACAATATCATGGCATTAAATAATATCCCTATTAAACAATAACATGGCATTAATTAATATCCCTATGGTATTAAATAGTAGCCCTATTAAACAATATCATGGCATTAAATAATATCCCTATTAAACAATATCATGACATTAAATAATATCATGACAATAATATTCCTATTAAACAATATCATGGCATTAATTAATATCCCTATTAAACAATATCATGACATTAAATAATATCCCTATTAAACAATATCATGGTATTAAATAATAGCCCTGTTAATCAATATCATGGCATTAAATAATATCCCTATTAAACAATATCATGGTATTAATAGCCCTGTTAATCAATATCATGGCATTAAATAATACCCCTATTAAACAAAATCATGACATTAAATAATATCATGGCAATAATATTCCTATTAAACAATATCATGGCATTAAATAATATCCATATTAAACAATATCATGGCATTAATTAATATCCCTATTAAACAATATCATGACATCAAATAATCCTAAAGGAGTTGAAATTCCATTTAAAATAAAAAAAAAAAAAAAAAAAAAAAAATAATTCTTTCTATTGGAATTCTTGCTCAAAGTAGAAACATTTGTTATGCAATGTGATTTCCTTTTTATTTTCTCAGTTCATTAATCTTTCTTATCATATTCTGCACCTCCTCTTACTATTTGGGCATTTATATAGTCCCTATACCACCACCTTCTTCTTCTATGTGCCTTGTCACTTCAAGACATTGGTGAGCATGGCTCTCCACAATTTCTTGTCTGTCATAACTCTCAATAAATTTTGTCTTTTTTGTTGTTTTTCATAAACCTTGTTTTGCCATCCATTTATTCAAGCTCACTGAGGTGGTTACGGAGTGGCTTCCTTTGTCCCTCTTGATCAATCTAGATCAGTCTTAGATTTGAGAAAAGTAGTGGAGTAGTTTTACATTGCCTTATGATTTTAAATTCCATGCCATTTCAGGGTGTAGGCAAATATGGCACTCCTTTTATATAGCATTGGTTTTCTTTATTATCTGTGAATTGCCATGCTTTTTGGGAAAGATTGTGGAATGGTTTCCCATTATATTCACCATAGAACTATTTTCACTGGTGCTTCGATTGCATGAATTTAAGTGTGCTACTAGGTTGGCATCTCAGTCCCACCCCTTTACTGTCAAAACAGTTAAATATAACCGCCTCTTTTACTCTAGCAGCTTCTCTTGCACTTTCCAACAGTGGATCTCTGTTATAGTGGAACACTCCTATTCTATAGTTAATAGACTCTCCCACCTATAATAAGTAGGAGTCGCTCAGTGGGTCAGTCAGTTGATGCCGGATGACCGTTAGTCAGATACTAAAGTATCAGCAACCGCAACTAGATTACTCTGCGTCATTACCTATTATATCAAGTTCCTAACGTTTTGTACGTCAAAACTATTTTAGGACCTACTTGGTACAAATACAAGCCTCTACTGTGAAACCACTCTACAACAATCTCCCTTCCTCTTACTTGTTTCCCTGATAACTATAATCTTCAAAAATTTAAATGTAATGTCAATCGACATCTTCTGATGCCTTGATCTTGATCCCCGTCCTTCTCTTTATCCTTTCCTCAAACACCCTTCTTTACTCTTACTTTCACTCTCTGCAACCTCTTGTGTGCTAGTGGAACTCCTACCTTGCCACTCTGGGGAGCCATGTCTACTCTTTTATTTAACACAAAGCTGGTAAGAAGTGATGGATGCCTCTCTTTTGGGCATTTGTGTAAAAGGGAACCCAACAGACGAGCCTGAAATTTGAATTCTGTTCACCAGTTCCACTTTCTGTCCTGATCTCCATTACATATCCTACCATATCAGTTCCTCTTCTATGTGCCATGTTCCTTGAGGACATGGTACGATCATGGCTCTCCACAATCTCCTATCCTTTTGTAACTCTTACTAATGTTTGTCTTTTTACCATCCCTTCTGTCCCTGTTCAAGTGTTCATTCACACAAGCTCAGTAGGTAGGTGGTCCACTACCTCCCTCTGGCCTTTTTTTACCTTCATTATGTCCTGTGAGTGTCAAAATACAATACAAATATTGGAAATAATGGCATGAAGTGGGGGGGTCAAGTCCACTGGGTTAACTCCTTGTCTCATAAAAGAATACATGAGCAACAAGTGTCACCTGATCATCGTACAGTGACTATTTGCAAAACTGGAAGAACATTTCCACTGGAAGCTGAAATTTCTAGGTCACATAATGAGGAAAAAAGGCTTAGAAACTTTAAAACTCATAGGACATTGAAAGAAGGAAAAGCAATTCTCCATGGTGATATTCTCATGGGTTATAGTTTGTAAATTTGGCGACATTCTACAGAAAGATGCTGAGGATATCATAGGCCAAACATATGAGCAACAAGGTTTTGCTGAGAATGGAAACAAAAAGGAAACTTACACTTAACATCAGGAAGAGGCATTTGGGGTTTTTGGGGCACATAAGGAAGGCTTGGAGAACCTTATGCTCATGGGACAGATTGAGGGAAAGAGAGACAGAGGAAAGCAGCACATAACGTACTTGATGGGCTTGAGCAAATGGATGGCAGAACAGGGTTTAGGAGAAATAACAAAAAAGCCAAAACTTAAGAGTTACAAGGGACAGGAAGATGTGGAGAGTTATGATCGCTTATGTTCTGAAGGGACATGGCACATAAATGAACAAGAAGTAATTGTGAGTTCAATTCCTGGGCTGGGCAGTGTATTTGAAATCAGTGGAAATGGGGCAAGCAAGAACTGGGCAGTATGAGAACCCCTGTAGATTAAACAAGAGCTTCAAATTTCCTGTAGTTTACCTGGATGGATATACACCTGAAAAAGGTTGGAGGGCACAACAGCTGAAATGTTGAGGACAAGAGTCTGCATATAAATAGTGTAAATAAAACAACAAATAGTTAACAATAAAATCATCTGGGTGGGTGAGTCTCTACACAAAGCCTCTCGGAGAACCATGCCTGATCCAGCAACAAACATTTGTTAAGCATCTGACCATATCCCTCCATTGCATGCCTGTCTGAATCTCTGTGAAGCATATTCCAGTTCCTCAGTGATGCTGTCAGCCCATTTTTTTCTCTCTCTGACTTTTTTTCTTTTGACGAAGGTCCTTTTTGCAGCAAAGATGGTGACAATACTCTGCATGTAGATAGTGTAAATAAAATAAATAGCAACAAAATCATCAAGGTAAGTGAATCTCTGCACAAAGCCTCTTGGGACACTATGTCTGATCTAGTGACAAACATTTGTTAAGCACCTGACTATATCTTTCTATATTTCTGTATTCCATTTTTCTCCATGATTCTGTCAGACCATTTTTTTTTTCTTCTCTTCGATTCTTCTTCTTTTCAATTAGAGTTGTATCTTGTAGATGGAAGGATTGTTGGCTCTTGTGATGTGGCCATATTATTACCACATATTTCAGCTTGCTCTTCTTGACGTTGGATATTAGCTTTTCCAACGGCTCTGTTTCTTGTTCAGTATAATCTTAATACTAATTTACTCCTGCTGTCAAAAATGATGGCTTATTTTGTTCAGTCCTCTATAATATTTGAAGGTATTCACATCAGTGTTTTTTTTTTCAATATACATTTTCCACTTAATACAGTGTAACCCGGATATAAGAGAGTTGTTGGGACCAGAGAAGAAGTCTCTTATATCCGGGTTTGGTCTATTTTATATACATTAACACAGGCTCTAATTTAAGAGGGGGATCAGTTTAAAACTTAATAACAAAAAAAAAAAAAATGATACCCCATATTTATCACTGTCATCACCATCAGTCCCATGACTGGGTGTGGTCATTGTAGAAGTCAAGTGACATACTTGCCAACATGGCTGCCTTCTTGTGTTTCCTTGTAAAGCAAGCCAGCTAATATTTACCTCATTTTATAGGAGAGTGCCTAATACACCAGTTACGTTGGTCCATTTTGCTAGAATGGACCTCCCCAATACATTTGCATGAGTGGTCTTTATTCACCCATATATTTCTCTATGAAATGACTCAAGAGTTATTAGTTTTGGTTACACTTGCCTACTTGTGTGTTAGACCGCTGGCAAGCTAACCAATATCCTACAGTCATAAGATCAATGCGCAGATTTCAACCTATTTTGGTGAACTTATCTGGCAAGAGCATATGAAAGAAATGCACTTTTTTAGTTTAAAATTCCAGTTTATTGTCATCATGTATCCAAATTTTCTTGTGCACAGACATTTTTATAAATTTATGAAAAAATTTCTTTTTATATTTATTTCTTTATAAAATGGTAAATAATAAATATTCCATTATAGCAGGCATATTTTTATAATCTTGTAACTATGATTCTTGTAAATAAGCAATATAATAAATTAATATTATTTAATATCTTTCTTGTCATCTCCCAAGAATAAAAAAAAAAGTGTATAAATCCATTTTCATATGTTTGGGTTTTATTAAACCTCTAATCATCACTTTTTAAAACAGCATTGCCAATAAATTTAAGTGTATACAGTAATACCAGTGTCAAGGAAATAACCATCCTTTTGACACACTGTTTATTTATGAGCACAAAGGTTAAACATTTCCAAAACATCTTTCTTCAAGGAAATATACAGAGTGTGAAGTACATCTGAAGCCATTTCCATTGGAAAAAAAACTATGGCTTCAAACAAAAACGTATGTACTGAATGATGAATCCAGAAGCTGGCATGTCAGTGTGTTAAAAGAATATTCAGTGTATCATGTCAGTGTGTTAAAAGAATATTCAGTGTATCATGTCAGTGTGTTAAAAGAATATTCAGTGTATCATGTCAGTGTGTTTAAAGACTATTCAGTGTATCATGTCAGTGTGTTTAAAGACTATTCAGTGTATCATGTCAGTGTGTTTAAAGAATCAAATAAATTTAGATGCAAACAATCTAAAATAGATCCACATTTGTTCTTCTAGCATCATGGTCATCATCTGTCTGGCATTTTTCTGGTACATGTTTATGGTTTCATTTTGGTTAGAACAAAATTATTTGCAAAAAAAAAATTAAAAAAAAAGTTTTGACAGTTTCCTAAATGAGCAAGGTGGCAGATGGCATATCCATATACATTTTTGCTAAAAATTTCATATGAGATGTCTTTCTCTGGAGTGAAACAGTTATTAGCACAAAATGAGTTCAAATTCCAACCTTTGAAAAAAGCATGAATCAATGTTCCTACCCCAGGTTTAATAGAGGGATAGATTTGGTTCCCTAGCCATGCATGGCAAGAGAACAACTATTTTGAATTAAAAACCACAGAGAAGGAAACAGGAAGCAACTACTTCCATAAAAGTCATTGCAATGCTCAGATAATAAAGAAAAGGAATCAGTGGAGGGCCATGATCACCTGAAGAAACATGGCATTTAAAAAAAAAAAATTACTCATCTTCATTTTGTTCATAATGTAATGTTTAAGCCATTGTATGTCTTCAAGTAAATCGTTATCTACCCTCCTTATCCCCGTTTCCCACCACCTCCTCATCCCCGTTTCCCACCACCTCCTCATCCCCGTTTCCCACCACCTCCTCATCCCCGTTTCCCACCACCTCCTCATCCCCGTTTCCCACCACCTCCTCTTTCATTCATATCTCATTTATCATAATCATTTTAACCTTCTACACGACAATCTTGACCTCTTCAAGTCAAAGATCAATCTTTATGTATCCTCCTTGTCCTCATAATCTTCGCTTTCATCTTCATCTTTCATTTGTATCACATTCTTCATTTATCATAACAATTTTAACAGTAACCCTCTACACTACAAGCTTAATGTCTTCAAGCCAAGAGTCAGCTGTAATTTTTCTTGTCATAAGAAGAATGCATGTATTTTGTACAAGATATCCTGACAATGAACATTTTTCTCTAGGCATGTTTTAAATTCATATTTGTCCTTTTGTACTGGTTACTCTATCAAGGCTAAAATGTCATCTTCCCTGTTAATTACAAAGGCTTGGATTCAGAGGGTTTATTTTTCCTTTCTTAAACTCGATGTTAGAGTGAGGTCCCTTGCTTTTAACTATTTCAACCATAGCCATAGGAAACTATATTCATGCCTTTTCCAAGAGCATTAGTGAGAAGTGAATGAAATAAACATGGTCAGAGCTTGAACTCAGCATGCCGATTTCACTTATGATAACCACACACCCATCTTTCATTAAAAAGACTCCCAGTTTTATTTTCTATAAATAATGTAAAGGAAAAGCAACAATATGCATAGATTTTGCAGTTAGGATCTCTAAATTATGTTTGCTTGGCATTTTGATCAAGGGATGAGAGCAGGCAAAAATGAAAAAGAAAAAAAATTATATCATTTGTTTGTCTGTCCAGTAATTTCCATAATGATATCTATTAATAAAATAGGGGAAATTCTTTTGATTATTGAAAGATTATTCTCAGATTTTGCTGGGTAGGTGTCAAGAATTCTATTTCCTTTTTTTTTTTTTCGAAACACTAATGAACTGATGAGGACATTTTTTATTTTCCTTTTTTTTCCTGATGATTCTGTTTTGTTCCAGATATTTTGCTCTTAAATAGTATGTGCTTGGTATGTTTTCTTCGGTATATATGGAGAAGGGTGCAGGAAAAAAAATTGAACCAAATTACCAAAAATCACATTATAGTTGGGGAGACTGTTTTGTTTGGTCTGAGAACACATTACAGAACTTTTTACTTAACATCCCTGTGCTAAACTAACTTATCATGGGTCATCTAATTGTGATTATATTCACAATGCTAATAAATAGATTATTAGATTAGCATCATTAAGACAAGCATCCTTTATTGTATGTATGTATATATATATATATATATATATATATATATATATATATATATATATATATACACATAAATGTAACTGTAGCAATAAGGATGCCTGCCCACTCAAGGGCAGGTGACAACAAGAATGTGCAGTTTATAAAGTTGAAATACACAGAAATAAACCTAATAGTACAATAAAATCGTTAACTCAAAAGTGTGAGATACGAATTGGAGACGTCGAAAAATCAAACGGGTACAAACATTTAACTTTGAGTATGATGACGGAAAGTTTGTCGCTGAAATATGAAGTGACTTGATCCAAGGAACATCTTCTTGCAGATGAAGAAAAAACTTGAAGAAACTGAAATGTGCTTTTACAGAAGGATGCTGAAAATACTGTAGAACAATCATGTGATTGAGAAAGTTTTAGAGAAAATGAAAACAAAAAAGACTCTTATACTTAACAGCAAGAAGATGGCAGTTGATAGTTAAGAGTTGAAATTTCTAGGTCATATAATGTAGAAAGAGGGCTTGGAAAATTTAATAATCCTAGGACTGATTGAAGGCAAGAAGGACAGACAAAAAGAATGCATAACCTACCTAGAGAGCTTGAGTAAATAGATGGCAGAGCAAAACTTAGAAGAGATAACAAAAAAGACTAAATTTATTAAGAGCTACAAATGTAAGGAAATTGTGGAGAACTATGATTGCTTACATTCTGAAGAAACATTGCACATAAAAGAAGGAGAAGGTACCTTGTAAAATGAAAGTGTCTCATTCTGATTGTAAGTATATGTCTCTTACAAGGAAATGGCTGAGATTACCATTAATTTCATGGCATTCTCAGCATCTGTTGGTAAAACCACATCCCTTTCTTTTCAAGTCTTCTTTATTTGTGAAGAAAATGTCCAGCTCACTAACACATAGATGATTAGATATTTCATTTGTCTCATTCTGATTGTAAGTATATGTTTCTTTGTTGTTCTGATTTTCTTTAAAACTTTGTTGTTGTTCACATATTCTGTTTTATTTTTAGTATTCATCGGTAGAACGACATCTCAACATGTCAAGTTTTCTTCATCTATGAGGAAATTGTACAGCATTTACTGCCATACATAAAATTAGATATTTTAATTGTCTCATTCTGATTGTAAGTATATGTTTCTTTTTCATTCCTATTTTCTTTAAAACTTTCTTGTTCACATATTCTGTCCGTTGTTAGTAGTCATCAGAATGACATCTTATCATATCAAGTTTTCTTAATCTGTGAAGAAATTGTACAGCATTCACTGCCACATATAAAATTAGATATTTTAATTGTCTCATTCTGACTGTAAGTATAATTTTTTTTATTGTTCCTAGTTAAGATTTTGTTCTGTCCAGGGTATTCTTAGTATTTATTGGTAGAACCACATCTCTCTTGTTTCAAGTATTCTTCATCTTTGAGGAAATTGTACAACATTCACTGCCATATAGATATTCCAGTTTTCTTCTTATTGATTGTAAGTATAAGTTTTCTTGTTGTTCTTGTTTATCTTAAGACTTCCTTATTGCTCACATACTCAGTCCATGGTATTCTTCACATTTGTCAATAGAACCACATCTTTGTTGATTCATGTATCTTTTTCATCTGTGAGGAAATTGTCCAGTATTCTCTGCCCTTTAAGAGATTAGATATTTCACTTGTCTCTTTCTGATTTTCATATGTTCTGTTTATGGAACACACAAATTCGTAACTTTTTTTATTCTAAACATTTCATCCCAAGCAAAGCAATAAAGGACATTAGGATGCAGATGGTTACAAAGTGTGAAAAAAAAAACAAACAGATGATACAAGACCAGGATTCAAAGAGACAGAAAATGCCAATTGACATTGCATTTAAGTTTCTGAAATAGTTGACAGGAAGCAAGAATGTTAAACAGTTTTCAATGCTTAAGTTTGTCTTCTCAACTAAATAAACTGTTGTCATGATAAAGAACAAATCTTTTTCTCAGATGTTGTGGAATGTTATTTTTTTCATCTAATTTCATTGACATCAACACAAAGCAGATTAAATCTCCTTTTTTCTCTCATAAAAATTTAACTTCAAATGTGACAGATCTATTGAGGCCAAACCTGGTAAACACTGCCACTTGCTTTGATTATTTTCAATTTAATTAATTAATCCAAGAAAAATACAATTTGTCAAGAATTTTCTCTTCTTCCCCAATCAAGTGAACCGATTTAGATGAAACAGTGATTTCAAAAAGTTTATTTAAATTTCTTTGGTGTTGCCTGAATTCAAAACTACCTATTCCTCTTTGCATATAATGTTGGGTAAACTTGCTTTTATTCAAGAGCATGAAAGTTTTTTCTTTAATGGTATGTCCCTTCAGAATATAAGGAGATAGACTCAAGATAGTAAAGTAGCTAGACTAGAAAGTTTCAGCTGATTTGAGATACACCCTGAGCAATGAGCATAATATATATAATTGCATGCATGTCCCTTTAGGTTATCATGACTCTCTCCAAGAAAAATTGTAATCCAAGAAAAATCCAATTTGTTAAGAATTTTCTTTTCTCCCCCTATCAAGTGAACCAGTTTAGAAGACAGAGTGATTTAGGAAAAATTTATTTAAATTTGTCTGGTGTTGCCTGAATTCAAAACTACCAGCGTCTCTCTCGACACAATGCTGGATAAACTTACCTCTTTTCAAAAGCATGGAAGTTTTCTTTTTTTAATGGCATGTCCCTTGACAATATAAGGTGGTCATGATTCTCCACAGATTCCATTTATATTCCAGTTCAGTGGAAGAGATAGACAAGTGATACTAAAGGAGATAGAGTGGAGAATTTTAACTGATTTGAGATATCTCTTATTCTTTGAAATAATACAGGAATCTCTTGATTAATGCATATATATATATATATATATATATATATATATATATATATATATATATAATCGACTCTCCTGTCGAGAGTCGACATATGAGGGTCAAGCAGATCAGTTCCCAGGAAAGCGACAGCCCGACACTGGCACATGAGATTTGATTATAGTGGTGAAGGCCTCATGCAGGACCATCCACACTTTTTGAAGGGACGAATACAGAGACCTGGTGCACCAATGCCACAAGGTCTCCAAACGACCCTCTGCAGGTTTTGAATTCAGAGTTGTCCTTCTCCTAGACCAGTTGCCATCCAAGGCTATAGAACCCAGTCTGTCCTGCTATTTTACCCATAGCTGGAGGGAGAGGAAGAGGATTCATACCTTTCCCAAGGGTATTAGCATGTAAGTAAATGTAATGGATTTGACTGGAATTGAACTTTCGCTCTACATTCCTCAATCCAAGCCACTATCCATTACTCCACCGTGCCTCCTCATATATATATATATATATATATATATATATATATATATATATATATATATATATATATATATATATATATATATATATATATATATATATGAAAAGTGTATATAAATAAATATAAGTATGTATAATTATTTATATATTATATGTTAAAGTACTTATTAGAAAGTGCTCAATATCAGAGATAGAGCTAACATATTTTTGTTTGGATAGATGTGAGTTTGTGACCTTGGGTTTCACACTTTAGTGATCGTCAGACAAACGCTAAAGCGTGAAACCCAGGGTTACAAACTCACATCTATCCAAACAAATATATATATATATATATATATATATATATATATATCATCAGGTTGAGAATCCTTCTCATCATCTATCAGACATCGCTGTCAGCAGGTCCTTCAGATGGCATCCAGAGTCATCTACAACTTGGTTGATGTAGGTGTGATGAGGACTTCCAACTGATCTTTTGCCGCACAATGGATTCCATAGGAGGGTGTCACTTACAAATTCTGACTGACTTCTCCAGCTAGTCTTCTCTCTCTCTCTCTCTTAGCAAAACTGAGATAGGAGAAAAGTGTCCATACAGGCATTTCTTTGTTGGGTTTTTCTTCCAGCTGATGTCCAATGCAGCTTGTAATATCCTTGTGTATGTCCCATCGAGTGATGCTTCTTGGTGTTTTGTCAGTGTCCATCTTGTTTAGCCGTAGAGCAAGTCAGATTCTACCATGGCCTTAAAGAAGTCCCTCAAGATTGTCAGAGAGGGAAGACTTCCAGTTGGTGTTCAGACCATCCAAGCTTTACCTTTGTGAATTTTGATGTCTCTCTCTCTCTGTTGACTGGATGTTGAGAGAGACATATATATTAATTTTATGCTCCTTGAAGCTATAAGGGGATCATAATTCTCCACAGATTTCTTTTATATTCCAGTTCAGTGGGAGACTTTTATAGACACAACCATACATGTGTGTGGATGCATATATAGGCAACATGTTTTCATCAAGTCATATTTCATTAAATAATTTAGAGAAGTTTTCTCTGCTTATTTTTAATAGGATCCTCTCTTAGTTTCTTAGTAACCTTGTTAAAGGGAGAAAGAAGACTACCACGTTGATGCATATTCAAGATCCTGATGATGACATTGTTCTAATTTCGAAAGTACTTGGAATAAAATGAATATGCATCAACATGGTAACTTTCTTTCTTCCTTTAATAAGGATACTAAGGAACTTGTCCATAATTACAAAAGGATCCTATTAAAAATAAAATTATTTAATCTAAATTATTTAATGAGACATGCTTTAATATATATATATATAGGAATAAAGTGTTGCTGCTGACAGTGGAGTTTGAACACAGATCACCAGAGAGCAAACACAGGTGATCCCATTTTGAATAAGTATCAGGTCATCCCATCAGTTCTGTCCGAATTTTGAATAAAGAAAACAAGTGACCAAATGTTACATTTAATTACAGATTCAATCAACAATGTATTTTCCCTGATTATCTATGACTTCCTTCCATCTATTAACAAGCTTACTAATTCCATTACTGTAAAATTCTTTTGGCTTTGATTCGAAGAACTCACAAATGTCAGTTTTAACCTCTTCCTGTGATTCTGTAAGCTATGAGACAAATGGTAGTCTGAAGGAGCAAGATCGGGAGAATAAGGTGGATGAGGAATTTTCTCCCAACCAAGTTCTTCGATCTTTTGTGATGTGATTCTTGCTGTGTGGTGTCGTGCATTATCCTGATGAAACATCACCCCTTTTCAATTCACTAGAGCAGGTCTTTTTTGCCTCAAAGCTTGGTTCAAATGCTCTAGTTGCTGACAGTATATTTGAGCATTAATTGTTTCATTAGCTGGTAAGAATTCAAAGTGGATTATTCCTTGGCGATCCCACCAGATTGAAAGAAGAATCTTTTGCCCATGAAGTTCCCTTCTCAGCTGTGGCTGGGGTCCTTCCCCTTTACCAAGCCACTGTCTCCGATGCTTAACATTTCAATAAAAGATCCATTTTTCATCGCCAGTCACAAGTTTATTCAAAAAAGGTGAAACAAGTTGGTGAGAATGAAGAGAAGAGCAGATGTCAACTCGGGATTTGAGGTTGTTTTCAGACAATTCATGAGGCACCCATTTTCCAAGTTTAGGAATTTTTCTAAGTTGTTGAAGATGATGATGAACAGTTGTATGGTTTGAACTGAGAACCCTTGCCAATTCCTCAACTGATAAAGCAGGATTTTCTTCAAGGGCTGCTTCAAGAAGTTTTTCATCAAACTCAACTGGACATCTGGTTCGATCTTCATCTTCAAGGGTGAAATTTCCACCTCTGAATATTGAAAACTATCTTCTGCAAGTTCTTTCATTCACACATTTCTCTCCATAAACTGAGTGAATGTTTCTAGCCACTTCGACTGCTGAGTTTCCTTTCTTGAACGCATAAAGCATTATGTGCCTCAAATGATTCTTGGGTACTTTCATGTTAGCAGGGTTTTAATCAAACAAAATTTAATTTTATTGTTCTCTGAAATAAAATTTGATCAGTTTAAATGCATCTAAACATAAAAATAATGTTCAGCTCCATTAGACATTATAAAATACTCTTTAAATTTCGTTCATTTTAACAAAAAGTTAAAATTCGGACAGAACTTATGGGATGACCTGATAGATCATGTGATGGTGAAGGAAATGTATATATGGGAATTAGTGTTGTCTAAGTGATCACTATTTGGAGGTATTATTGCACAAGTACTATTAGTGCAAGTGTTATTCGAAGGCGTCTGACACCAGTATTGTTCAACGGTGTTTCTATGGTTATATCTGTGATTACAATGAGCATTACGAAAGTGACAAGTATTTGTTGGCATCACAAAAATTTTTTTATATATATATAAATGTGTGTGCATGCATGATGTTCCAAGGATGAGTGATGACAGAATACCTAACGTCCTCATGTACAGTCAGCTTGACAAGAGACAAAGGAGTGTTCTCGGATGGTCGTGGCTCAAGTATAAAGACAAGCTAAAGTAACCTCCCATCTGTCAATGTACCTCATACTAACTTTGAGCAAGTTTTTCTGGATAGAAATAACTGAAGATATTTGTGCCAGAGTGGTATCAGAAATTTTGAAATGAGTGGTATTGACTGGCTAAGAGACAAAAGGTAACGGCAAAAAGTGTCACCAAATATTCTTGTTACTATGTCCCAAGATCCTTGCTGTTGCACAATATATGGACTTGTATGCAGGTCACTAGAGGGACTGAAGTGCCATGTATGATACAAACATAAAAACTGACTGAAGTTGTTGGAACCTTATATGTTGAAATTGCTGGGAGAGCCCATCATATATCTCATAAAAATAACAATCTGTTGGTATATCATCCAAGTGGATCCTAGTGATATAAAATATTAAAACTGATCCACAAAGAGAGCTCAATGTATTATTACAGAGCAAATAATTAATAAATTATAAAATCTCAAATGGGGAATAGCATATTTCAGCAGATGAAAACATTGGTTGTCTGCCTCATCAACGTCAACGTGGACTGAGTTTGTGTCAGAAATAGACTTTTAAATGTGAAAGCTATAAAACCCTAAAAAACGATGGTCATAAAACTAATACAGTATTTTATCCATTTCAATGTTTCAGACAAAAGGCACAAGACAGGGGTCAGAAGAGGGTGGAAGGTATTTGTCTTGAAGGGAAGAAGTTTTATAAATAAAACCCAAATATTAACCTTATAACATTAATTTGATGTTATATGCAGAATGAAATATTAATTTAAAATTAAAAGAGGAAAAAAAAATATATATATATGTATAAGAAAGAACAGTAAGATATATAATCTGGTGTTCTTATAGATATTTTTATTTTTACAAAATAGTGCTCAATGTAAATTTACAGAGCATTAATATTATAAATTAACTGATTTAAAATACGGTTTTTTGCTACACAGTTCTAACCATGTTTGAAAAATGGAAGCTAAAAGCTTCAGAGTCTGTCCATATTTCTGAGATGAAGTATTATGTACATTATTTACATTATTAGGACTATTGTCCTCATCTTTGTCGCCATATTTATCACAACGTTTCGGTCAGTGTATGCTCCGGCCTTCTTCAGGTGGTTGGAATGTCGAACTGAACCCTTTATTTCAATCCCTAAGGTTAGACTGTTCTAGATCCACATGCCTTTATCCACTGTGCCATGTGTCCTTGAGGACACATGGCACAGTGGATAAAGGCGTTGGTTAGATCCAATGACAAGACCCAGAGAGTGTGAGTTCAATACCCGGTTAAGGCAGTGGAGAACTTTCAGAGGGGAATTAACAGGAGATAACTGATGGCTGACATCCATCAAACATGTCATGTGGAACTAGAACAGTCTACCCCAGTGAGCGAAATAAAGGGTTCAGTTCGATATTCCAACCACCTGAAGAAGGCCAGCGCATACAACGGCCAAAACGTTGTGATAAATATGGCGACAAAGATGAGGACAATAGTCCGAATAATGTAAATAATGCTAAAAGCTTCGAATTTAATTTTGTAATAAAATTAATGACATTAATTCTATTTCATCCTCAAGCAAATTTATAGGAGAAAATTTATTACAACTATTTCTAAGACAATGAAAATCTTAATACAAAGCAAAAGGAAGAATTCACTCGGTCACCTGTAATACATAGGAGAAACCACAAGGAATTTAACTAAAAGATTATATGAACACAAAATGGATCTTTTATAAAATAACACACTCAGTGCATTAGTTGCTCACCATAATGAGTTTGACCATAATTTCAATTAAAAAAGTACTACTTTAATTAAAGGAGAAAGCAATTTACTAAAATTGAAATATATAGGAAGTGCTTTAATCACTAAAACAATATATCTATTGCCTACAGTCTCTTCTTCATCTATTATATTCATGAGTATTGATATTAGATAGCAGTTCAATACTCTATTCTAACAATTTTTTCTCATTTCTTAATACCTTACTTAGCTTTTTGGAAGTTATCACTTGCTATTCCAATGTCTTCATTGTGAATGATAGTGGAATAATTTCCTGATGCTTCTCCATGTTTTTGTGTTCAGAGTTCTTCTCCTTGACTGGCTGCCATCCAAGGCTATAAAGCCTAGTCTATGATTTATTTAACTAACAGCTTGCAGATGATAAAGATTCATACCATTTCCAATTTTTGGCAGCAATTTGAACTTTTGCCAATTCTGCTTTCCGTGATAGCGGTCGTTATGTTCACACATCCATAAATAGTGATGCAAATCTCTTAAAAAAAAAAAAAATAAATAAACATTATCAATCTGAACCTCAAAGCAATCAAGACCATTACTCTCATCATTGATCTGTCACCAAGTAGGATGCTGAGAGTTTATTTGAAGCTGCTAATCAAAAAGAAGTCTTTACCTTGTGTTCAGCTAATGGCCTGTATCCTTGTCATGTGATAACTTGAGTAAATATCAATCATCAAGTTTTAATAGAAAATGTTGGCTAACCAGGTGGTGGACACTTTAGACAAACATTTCTTTCTCAGCCAACACCAAGTTGTATGATTTGGTATCACTTCTTTACTTTTGCTGTGTTTTTTTCTATTTGAATGGCTTTGTTTAAATAATGGGATTTGAAGAGATAAGGTTGTCCTTGAAGGAAAGGCTCAAAATAGGTGTGTGTGTGTGCGTGCGCGTGCCATGTAATTATTGTATTTCATTGATTAAATAAAAACAAAACAAAAAACAAATATAGATTCTGATATATTCAGAGAAAGAACAGATGACATATAAATAATAGATTTGAAAAAAAAAATTGTAAAAATATATATATATATATATATATAGATAGAAAAGAAATCCAAAATTACCTCATTCAGAATAGCTATTTCCATCCACAAGTCTTGTGGACCAAAATAGGTATTCTGAATGAGGTAGTTTTGGATTTCTATTCTATGTACTTTATATGCTCTGTTATGATAAATACATTGAACTCTTTTTGTGGATCAGTTTTAATATTTCATATTATTAGGATTCACTTGGATTATATACCATTGGATTATTCCACACACACACACACACACACACACACATATATATATATATATATATATATATATATATCAATTTTGCTGTTTCAGGATTTCTATTCCATTCCCTTCATCACCAAAAAAAATTACGTTGATTTAATTTTTAAATTCAAATACCACAGTATGATGCAAACTTATTAACTACTAGCAGTAGAGCCCAGGGATGTAACAGTAAGAGATAGATCAAGTATCGACCATCATAAAAACTGAAAAATAAAATTGACAAAGATTATTGTTTAAGGTTGATGGACATGCATGTCTTAATTAGTGTCTTTTTTTGTTTTGTTTTTTTTTTATGAATTGATCAAACCCAAACTCAAACAAAAACATTGTTTTCAATCGTTATGAGTCTACTGATTGAATAGAATTTTATTATAAACAATTGTCTTCTAAATGGAATTTTTAAAGCATTCTGAATGTAAAAATAAAGAAAAAAGTGTGCAAGACAATAAGAAACACTACCTGCCAAAAAAAAGTGAAGTTTTGTTGAAATCGGTTGAAAAATGTAGGAAATCCGATCCCATATATGAATGAACACACACTCACACAAACAACCTGGGTTTTATAAGTATAACTCGATATGAGTTGTCCCCCCTTCATTCTCACAGCAGCGATGCCTCTTAATCATGTTTTCAAATTGATTTCATGCAAAAACAATCGTGTTTTTCCACTTTTTGGCACTGTCAGAACCACCGCAAGGTAATTTTACGTAGTCCTGTGAAGTTTTGTTGAAATCGGTTGAAAAATGTAGGAAATCCGATCCAATATATAAATGAACAGACACACACATACATAACCTGGGTTTTATAATAAGTATGATTATTAACCTTACTATGTGTCTGAATAATGGAGAGATGACAGAATAATGTTTATTTTTAAACAAGAAAAGGAATTAGATTGTTAAATATTGTTTATTGTAACTAGTATAACAAGTTGTCTCCCTTCCCCAATTTAATGGACTGTTCCAATCAGCAGTAGGAGCATAAACTTGTGTCCCCTCTTGCCCAGGGTGGATTGGGCCATTAGATACTATTTAAACTACTGTGATTTCTTTTTTGGCACTTTAACTTTGACTTGCCTAGAGAAATTACTGACATTTTAAGCCAGACTTGTACTCTTATCAATAGTAACAGACAACAATTCAAAATTCATAGAAAGTGAAGATAATTCAGTAATTCAAAAGACTTGATGTGGCTTCGCTCTGCCTTTTCTATGAATATTTCCATTGCAGCTATGCTGATGATCTCTTTTCCATTGTGCCTTGACTACATGAATTTATGCATGCTCCTAGACTGACAATTAGGTCTCACCATTTTACTATTGAACTAGCTAGATGCAACAGTTTCTTTTCTTGCCCTTGGAACTCCCTTCTGATTTCATGCCTCCAGGCACATACGATCTTTAAAGATCTTTAATGCAATGTCAATCACCATTTTCTGTCTTTCTGAACCCTCTTCCTTTAGAGTCTTTTCCTCACTTCTCCTCATTAAAGTCTTCTCATTCTCTTTCACTCTCTGTAACCCTCTGCATCCTAATGGCATTGTCACCTTGCTTGGGGTGAAATGATTAAAAAAAAGAAAACTTACAAGAAGAGAAAAAAGGAGAAATTTGCATAACATTAATGTTCCTTGGCCCTTCAGAATGTTAATGATCATGGCTCCTTCCACAATTTCCTGTCCATTACAGTCCATTGTAAATTTTGTCTTTTGGCTATCTCTATTCTGCCAACCATTTATACAACATTGTTAGGTAGGTTATTCATTCTTTTCCAGTCTCCTTCTTGCCTTCAATATATCACGTGAGTGTCAAATTCTCTAAGTTCTCTTTCTTCATTATGTGCTCTTGAAATTTCAACTCTCTCTTTCTGATTCTAAATCTAAGTGTCATTTTAGTTTTTATTTGTCCCTAAAACTTCCTCATTACTCACATGTTCAGTCCATAGTATTCTCAGTATCCTTCTGGAGAACCACATTTCATTTTTCTTTTTAATTGTTTCACCTCAAGCAAAAGATGTAGGGGATTACAGGGAGAAAAAAGAGAATGAGAAGTGCTTAGTGGGGAAGATTGAGGAAAGGATAATAAAGGAACATGGTTCAACAAGACAGAAGATGGCAATTGACATTGCATTTAAATTTTGGAAGATTGTAGATGTCAGGGATGCAATAAATTGGAAAGGAGTTCCACTGGTGATTAGTGCAAGAAAAGAAATCATTAAAAGAGAAGTGTCAGTTGCATCTTGCTAGTTCACCAGTAAAATGGTAAGATTTAATTGCCAATTGGCAAGCTTAAATTCATGTAGCCATCAAAACAGTTGCCACAAGTTTCTTCATTATTTACATTATTCGGACTATTGTCCTCATCTTTACTACAACGTTTTGGCCGTTGTATGCTCTGGCCTTCTTCAGGTGGTTGGAATGTCGAACTGAATCCTTTATTTTGCTCACTGGGGTAGACTGTTCTAGTTCCACGTGCCATGTATTAATGGATGTCAGTTATCAGTTGTTACTTGTTAATTCCCCTTTCCAAGTTCTCCACTGCCTTAACCGGGTATTGAACTCAGACTCTTTGGGTCCTGTCACTGAATATAACCAATGCGTTTATCCATTGTGCCCTTGAGGACATCTGTGTATGATTTCTGGGTATTATAAACCTAATGTCTCAGCAATCATTTTTACTAGTGTTCATATTGCAATTTTTTGCTTTTATCACTGAATGTTTTTACCTGAGCTCATATTGCAATTTTTGTTGTTATTATCACTTTTCTCTGGCACTCCTTATTACTGGTTCCCATATTGTATTCATTTCTATGCTTGGCCGGCTCAGGAGATTTTTGTGGCCCAACATATGTGCTGATTCCTTAAGTTTACGAATTTTCCAATGATGTTCTTTGTCTATGATCTCAACCTGATCCCACAGAGGGTGGTGATCTCCCTTTTCTCTCCATATGTTGTCAGCCATGTCTAATTTTTCCACTTCCCCTCATGTTACAGCTTTCTGGTGTTCTTGAAGCCTTTCCTTAAGGGGGCGCCCTGTCTCCCCTTTATATTTCTTTCCACAGCTGCACAGGATAGTGTACACAAAGTCTTTAGTCATGTATATAGGGGGTCTTACTTGGTCTTGTACCGATCTATCCCAGTTTTTGGGGGCTGCTGACAAATACTGAAGTTTCTTCATCTGTCCATTATTCACTGCCATATAGGAATACCGATATTACACAGGGCTGTCATGAGTGTTTTTTTTTCTTTTTAACCCTGCCACTGTATCTATGATATGGGGCCACCCGACTGTATGACATTTCAATTTTCATAAGGTAGTATTCATATAAAATAAAAATTTTATTTTAACCTAATTATGTACAATAATGGATCATATGCAATATAGGTGAACAATTTGAACTAGAAAAATTGAAAATAAATACAAGGTATTCAAGACATGTCATAATAGATCATTCCATCTTAAATGAATCAAAAATGTTTTGCAAAAATTTTTAACATTGAATTGAGATTTTTCTTGTCAAAATGTTGAATAATTTTAATGCATCCAACATTGTAGATAAAAAATACTGAATTTTATATAGTGTTTTTTACAGACTTTGTATGAGCAAAACCAATTCACGGAGTTGGATGCAGAAAAAAAAAAGGCCCCAGAATGATGTCAAAATCTGTGAAAATTTTTCATTCTTTACTAGTAAGTTGTGCTTAGTTTAATTTGTAACATATATGAATATAGGTAGAAAAAAGCAAATGTTGATAAGAGAGCGAGGGTCATAAAATACTGTTCGGGGCCTCTAATCAGTCTTGGGTCTAAGGGTACTACACACCAACTATAACACTACATAACAATTTAGTACTTTTTTCTTTGTTTTTAATGAAATTTTCCAATTTCTTAATACTTGGCAGTCATGTACTTCAATATGCATTTCTTTTTGTCTGACATAATTTTTTGGTTATTTTGCTCAGCATTTGTAATTTCCAACTTGAATCAAAAGAGGCAGACATATTAAGAAGAAGGAAATGAAATTATTAGATAAATTTTTCAGTCTCTTCTGTTCAATTTGGTTGACTTGAACGTTAGAATTTTGTTTTATTTCCATCAGAGATGAAGAAAGGTTTTGTTTTTTTTTTAAATTTAAAATTTTATAAATCTGATTTTGACAGAATAATGTCATTGTCACCATATTATGTGAGTGACAATTTCTCTCAATCTCCATACATATATATATATATATATATATATATATATACACAGGGTGTCCATAAAGTTCGTGTGCACTTCAAAAAATTTATAACTTTATTTTTATTTGTAATAGAAATAATCTGTAAAAAATGTTATAAAGTTTAATGTACCTTGTTTTAAGTATAGTTACTGAATAATTCTTTACCACAAAATTTGCAACAATATTTAGATAAGTAAAAAAAATATTGTTTTCTGTGAACTGCAAAATCGTATTACCCTTTGTATTGCTAATGATGGAGGACATGTGGGAACTTAAATAAAATTTCAATAAAACCTTAAAAAACATAGATTTACTTCTTTCTAATCCTTTTTACAAATTATTTCTATCGCAAATACAAATAAAGTTATAAATTTTTTAAAGTGCATACAAACTTTATGGACACCCTGTATATATATATATATATATATATATATATATATATATATATATATATAGGCACAGTGGAGTAATAGATAGCAACCTGGATTGAGGAATTGGAGAGCTTAGTTTGAATTTCAGTCGTGTTCATTACATTCACTTATGTGCTTATACCCTTTGGAAAGGTATGAATCCATACCACTTCTCTCCCCTCCCCCAGCTATGAGTAAATAGCAGGGCAAACTGGGTCATATAGCCTTGGGTGGTGAATGGTTTAGGAGAAACACAACTCTGAATTCAAAACCTGTGGTGGGTTTTTTGGGGACCTTGTGGCACACTGTACATAAGTTCTCTGTATTCGGCTCTTCCAAAAAATGTTGTTGGTTCTGCACATGCCTTCACCACTGTTATCAAATGATATCTGCAGCTATTCATATTTTTCTAAATACTTTTTGTTGATTGTCTATATTTCTGAGATGAGATATTATATAAACTATTTACATTATATGGACTAGTGTCCTCATCTTTGTCACCATATTTATTACGTTTTGCCCCTTCAGTATCTGTCTATATTTCTGAAATGAGGTATTATATACACTATTTACATTATACGGTCTAGTGTCCTAATCTTTGTCGCCATATTTATTACAACGTTTCAGCCCTTCAGTATCTGTCTATATTTCTGAGATGAGGTATTATGTACACTATTTACATTATTCAAACTATTGTCCTCATCTTTGTCACCATATTCATTGCAACATTTCGGCTATTGTATGCTCCAGTCTTCTTCAGGTGGTTGGAATGCCAAACTGAAACCTTTATTTCACTCGCTGGGGTAGACTGTTCTAGTTCCATGTGCCATGTTTAATGGATGTCAGTTATCAGTTATCTCCTGTTAATTCCCCTCTCCAAGTTCTCCACTGCCTTAACTGGGTATTGAACTGACAATAAAAAGGCGTTGGTTAGATCCAGTGACAGGACCTAAAGAGTGTGAGTTCAATACCCGGTTAAGGTAGTGGAGAACTTGAAGAAGGCTGGTGCGTACAATGGCCATGGAACTAGAACAGTTTACCCCAGTCAGCAAAATAAAGGGTTCAGTTCCACATTCCAACCACCTGAAGAAGGCTGAAGCATACAACGGCTGAAACGTTGTAATAAATATGGCAACAAAGATGAGGACAATAGTCCAAATAATGTAAATACTGTTTGTTGATATATAAAATTATACATCATTATATATATATATATATATATATATATATATATATATATATATATATATTTTTTTTTCTCAGAGTTAATCTGTAGAAAAAGATATGTATTAAAGTAAAAGACAATAAGAAAACTATATTATTAGTTTATGGGTTTCGTCCAATGTGGAGGACTTTTCAAGGTAAAAACGAAATGAATTTATTGAAAACAAAGTAACTATTAACAACAAACAAAATTTCCTTAGCAACTGGAAGAATTCAGAAAAACGCAATTGTATTCATATTGTCAACTGAAAATTACTTTCAAGTACTATCACATCTGGAAATATTGTTTTTATTGTTGTATTAATAGTTATTTTGTTTTTAATAAATTCATTTCATTTTTTTCCTTGAAAATGTCCACATTGGAGGAAACTAATAATACAGTTTTCCTATTGTCTTTTACTTATATATATATATATATATATATATATGGTATAAAATGACAATTGGAAAAAAATCTTAGATTTTGTCAACGTGTTTTGTCTTCCGACTTTTTCAAGGCAAAAATGAAATTGAAATGTTTTTGTTGTTATAGTTACTTTAAAAAAAAACAAATTTAAAAAGTTAAACGCTTCTGTCTAAGGCTTTTTTTCTGGTTAATGTAAATTACCTTTATAGTAAGGGATTTTTTTTTCTCCATGTCGACAATATAGTTAAATTCCCAGATCAAATCTATAAAGGTAATTTACATTAACCAGAAAAAAAAGCCTTAGACAGAAGCATCTATCTTTTTAAATTTGGATTTTTAATGTAACTATAACAACAAAAACATTTCAATTTCATTTTTGCCTTGAAAAAGTCGGAAGACGAAACGCGTTGACAAAAACTAAGATTTTTTTCCAATTGTCATTTTATACCAATCTGTCTTGTCCACAGAATTGATCTGGGAATTTAACTATATATATATAAAGATTAATAAAAATGTAAAATTTGTCACTGATTGTTGTTATTTTCTGTATCTCATCTGTAGAGTTTGTAGATGGACCCTTCATCAATTTGTCAGGAGATACAACAACTGACTGTTATTCTTTCACTGTTTGTCTGTGTGTATATGTTATGGAGTGGTTTCACAGTGGAGGCTTGTATTTGTACTAAGTCGGTCCTAAAATAGGTTCAACGTACAAAACATTAGGAACTTGATATAATAGGTAATGACGCAGAGTAAATCTAGTTGTAGTTGCTTATACTTTAGTATCCAACTAACAGTCATCCGGCTTCGACTGACTGACCGACCCACTGAGCGGGTGACTTGTTACTCTTACTACTTCTACTTATTATAGGTGGGAGAGTCTATTAAATATAGAATAGGTGTGTTCCACTATAACAGTATATGAGTGTGTGCAACTGTGCATGCATCTGCCATTGCACATATATATATATATATATATATATATATAAAAATAAGACTCGTTTCGAAAAACTCTCGAATTTTTGATTTGCTAATCAAATCAATCTCGAGGGAAAAAAGGTTTTTTAAAAGAAAGAGCTACAAACATGAACTTCTGTCAACAAAAATCGCACAGATGCAGGTCTGAAGCCCAAAGAAAAAACCCGATACGAGTAAACAACTAACACAAAGAGCTCAATACAACTGTAGAAAGAGACCTAGATACACCTAGTGAGTTAGACAAACCTACCTGTGGTTTCACCTAAATGGATCGTCAGGGAAAGTTTGTCTGACGATCCGTTTAGGTGAAACCTAGGTAGGTTTGTCTGGCTCACTGGGTGTATATATAATTCAGGCTGCTCTGGACGATGAGGGGTCAGGCCGATAAGTCCCAGGAAACCCAAATCCCGACACCGCACATGAGATTTGTTTATAGTGGTGAAGGCCTTGTGCAGGACCAGCCACACTTTTGGAGAGGACGACAGAAACCTGGTGCACCGAATGCATGCTAAAGGTTCCCAAACGACCCTCCGCAGGTTTGAATTCAGAGCTGTCCTTCTCCTAGACCAGTTGCCATCCAAGGCTATAGAACCCAGTCTGTCCTGCTATTTTACCCATAGCTGGAGGGAGATGAAGAGGGATACATTTTCCCATGGGTATTAGCACGTAAGTGAATGCAGTGGATTCGACTGAATTAACCTCGCCTCTGCATTTCTCAATCCAAGCCGCTAACCACTGCTCCACCGTGCCTCCTTAGGTATATATATATATATATATATATGTATGCGTATATGTGTAGAATATCAGGGTTATTTCTCCTTTTCATTGTTTTTCTTGTCTCTCTATACTCTCTCCTTCTTGGTTTTATACCTTTTTTCTCTCTTTTTAAGTTGAGAGTCAGTGGCAAATACAACAATCCGGCATCAGCCTCTGCTCTTAGTAATTTTTGAGTGTTCTACAGCTTTCTCGAGTTTTGAGAATGTAGGTGTAGGTTCATTTGTCTCTATTCTGAATTTTAAGGAATTATATTTATTCTGCTCTTCAGGAGTTGTGCTTGTTAAATTTTATTATTAAGATATCTTCTCCCCCCCCCGGTCACTACAATCTTAACCTGTTCAAGGCTAGGGTTAACTGTTATCTTGCACTCCTATACACACAAATGGCCTTCAAACGTAACCCTCTACCTCGAGTGCCCCCCAGTCCTTGTAAAGTGTGAATCTTGCTATAAAAAAAAAGAAAAGAAAAAGAAATTGGCAATTATAGATGGAAATCAAGGCTACTTATCTTTTCCTTTAAGATTTCCCTCTCTTGAATCTAGCAGATTTAAGCATTTGATGGATATAATGATTTGTACATCAGGAAACTTTCTCATATGAGATTAAATGGGAAAGCAGATTATAAGGGATTAATGGATTAATTCCGTTTGTGTCACAATCAAAGACAATTCTAGTTGGTGAATTGAAGATTTCTGTGAGACCAGCTAAGACACGTCAATAACACACAAGTGTGAAAATTTAGGTGAATCTTGTTGCTTGGATCTTCTGCAATGATGTGCTTCCTTTTTTTTTTTTTTTCTTGGAAATCATGGTTATTTACTTGCTTCCCCATGTAACACTTTTTTTATATGAGGCTACCTTCAGCCAATCCTCATGACCATTGTAATGTAGATGCCAATAATTTGCCAACTCTCTTATCGTGAAATGAAGAAGAGGTTGCTACAACGTCAGAATCTCTGGCTGTCTTTTTTTTATTAATTATAAGAACAGATACAATGGATTGATCCTGTTGTTTTTGGTGCATTGCAGAACTCAGAAATAAATATGCTTAACTCAGTAAAAGCAAAAAGAATTCATTCCCTACCCTAGGAAATAATGATTTTTCCCTTGATGTTTTAAATTTCAAAATTAGTTGCACACAAACCATTTTGTGCAGACATAGTATAAATCCGTACCACATGACTAAGAGAAAGAATAATAAACTAATAATTTCTAGGTTATATAATGAGGAAAAAAGGCTTAGAGAATTGAAACACACAGGGCATATTAAAAGCAGATCAGAGGAAAGCTGTAAATCATATATTATATACTCCTGTGAATTGAATAAAGGGTTTTGTTAAAAAACTTAATATGATTCGTAATGGTAATATTAGCCGCTTGCATATAAGAAAACATTTACCATTCATTAACTTAGTTGCCAGTGCTACTTGAGTCATGTTTTTCTTCACTCCCTCCCTGGCCATCAGGCTGGGATCAAAGGGTAGTATCTGTTTTCCTCATCTCGAATGATTTAAAACAAAAAATAAAGAGAGGAAAGCAGAGAATAACCTCTGAAATGAGCTTGTGTAAAATGATTGGCAGGACAGGGTTTAGGAGAGATAGTAAAACAACAAACCATACTAATACATACAAAAGATAGGAAATTGTGGAGAGTCATAATTACCAATGTTCTGAAGGGACATGGCACATAGAGGAGAAGAATATTCTGCCTGATCAAGACTTATTGGGTTAACCCATTAAAAGCAAAAAGGAAAGTATATTTCTATGGAAAATAAGACAGTTTTGATTTACAGACTTAATAAAATTAATATTACATTCAGTGTCAGTATAGCAGATAAAATGAAGATAAAGAAATACTATTAAAAAATGAATAATTGTTGGCAATATGTCATCTAATAAAAATTCAATATAATATTACTAAAAGTGTAAATAAAGCAAGGAAAATGAAGATGATAAAAATACCTGTCAAAAATTAATAATGGCTGATAAATGCTTTGTCTAATAAAATGAAGAAGAAAGAAGAAATACCAGTCAAAAATTAATAATGGCTGACAATGCTTCATCTAATAAAAATTGTAGAAAATATTACTACAAGTGTAAATAAAACAGGAACAGGCATGGCACATAGAAGAAGAGGAAACATTTCCACTGAAAACAAATAAAATCCAAAATTGGCAAGCCCCAAATCAATTGACACACTTGTTTCAGAAGTACCCACTTGTTATCAATGACTTCAAAGGAATTGCTGCCAATCACCTCCTCAGTTTTGCCGATATCTTGACATCCAAGGACACTGTTTGAAGGTTTAACTGGTTTCATTCTCCTTAAACCCAATCTTATTCAATCGTACATATTTTATTTGAACTCCAACACTTCAAAGGAACCTTCTATTTCATGTGAAACTATTTTCTATTTTAACAGAATTCAACATGTCAACTGACTTTGCTCGTTTGTATCTTGTATGCTTGTTTGAACCAGGCATTAAAAGTTTCCTTCTTATTCATTTATCTATAATCCATTTATATGCTGAATTCATTTTTTTTTATTTTTAGATTGTTATATGTTGAAATTTTTCTTCTAAATTATGTTAGAGATTCATGGTTATTTGCAATGCACCTCCGTATAGATATTCATCATAGGCTTACAGTTGCATCACGTAACACAGGTTCTCATACAATCACCAGTTAAGTAATGTTGAGCCTGGATAAAAATATGCATTTGACTGTAGATCCTATGTGGCTGAGCAGTCAGGTACGCCAGATCCAATGACAGTTCCCAATAGAGGATGCAGGTTTGAATCCTGCCAGAGGATGCATATTTTTCTGACAAGATTTTTCAAATATTCAGGCTGGTAGATATAGTGGAATAAAAAGTAATTGATTCTAATTACATTTAATTGTTCTTAAAAGAAATATAGTATATTAAAAATTAAAAGTGAAAATATTTCAAATCGTAGTTAATTAAAACGTATTCGAACCTAAACATCCCCTCCCAAAATCTTTAAATATACAAATAGAAAAAAATTCCGTAAGAATTTTTGCCATTAACAATAAAATTTAAAAAAAATCCAGACGACATGCATTTAACAAATGTTAGATTTAATTGAAAAATACATCCCTACCAAAACGTAACTAATAACTGATACATCAAAATACAGACATAATGAACACACAGACACCCATATGCATTTGACCGTAAATCCTATGTGGCTGAGCAGTTAGGTACGCCAGATCCAATGACAGTTCCCAATAGAGGATGCAGGTTTGAATCCTGCCAAAGGACGCATATTTTTCTGACAAGATTTTTCTAATATTCAGGCTGGTAGTTACAGTGGGATAAAAAGTACTGCTTAAAAGCTAAAATTTATAGATGCACACACACACACATATATAGTAAGGCTAAAAGCTTAAAATATAAAATAAACTGAGGGCTCAGTGCCAAAGTTGACTGGACCTAAATATTATATAATCGTGTCAATGGTGTCAAAATGACATCAGAATTTCCTGTGATAACAACCAACAGGTGGATTATGTCTACCTGCTCATTGTTATCTGAGTAGCAGATTTTGATGTCATTGAACTAATAATGTGTGTGTGTGTGTGTATTTTGGTAGTAACCCTTCTCTCATACATGTTTCATCAAATTTAAAATTGGCTGATAAGATTCTTTTCACAAATATCAGTCTATTTACACTATTTACATTGTTCGGACTGTTGTTCTCATCTTTATTGTCATATTCATAATGTTTCTGCGATTGTATGCTCCGGCCTTCTTCAGGATCTGTCTATATTTCTGAGATGTGGTATTGTATCTATTTACACTATTTACACTGTTCAGACTGTTGTTCTCACCTTTATTGTTGTATTCGCTATGTTTTGGCCGTTGTACACTCTGGTCTTTTTCACATAAGCTATTAATTCAGTAGCCACCACCTTCATAATCAGGGTACCTCCATTATTTTTTCTTGCCTACAAGTGAAAAGAAAATCAGTTGTCTGAGCCAGAGTGTACACTGCCCGAAACATTGTGAATATGGCAATAAAGATGAAGACAACAGTTCAAACAATGTAAATAGAATGCCTCGTCTCACAAATATAGACAGATCCTGAAGAAGGCCAGAGCATACAATGCCCGAAATGTCATAAATACAGCAATAAAGTTGAGGACAACAGTTTGAACAATGTAAATAGTATAAATAGTTACAATACCTCATCTCATAAATATAGACAGTCCTTATCATTCGTTTTTAATGAACCACACACAAGGACACGCACACACACACGCATATATATATATATATATATATATATATATATATATATATATATATATATATAAAAAGAAAGAACAGTAAGATATATAATCCGGTGTTCTTATAGATATTTTTATTTTTACACAACATGCAATTAAAAGAATCCAATAAAACACCTACAGTAAAATGAAATTAATATGTAATGCTAGAAGATGTAAGCTTTTGAATGACCCATGTCCTTTGTACTTACATGAGAAACAATACTAGGTTTATATAAAAAAAAGTTTACTAAATCAGTGAAATTAAGTAGCTATTTTTGACGTCATTGTCATAAATTTTACTTAAATAATATTTAAATATAAAAAATTTTTTTAAAATTTGTCACCAAATAATTTACATACTTGATGTGAAAATAATTCTACATACTGTAAGGGATTCTAATTACATTTAATTGTTCTTAAAAGAAATATAGTATATTAAAAATTAAAAGTGAAAATATTTCAAATCGTAGTTAAATAAAAAGTATTCGAACCTAAACACCCCCCAAAAATCTTTAAATATACAAATAGAAAAAAATGCCGTAAGAATTTTTGCCATTAACAATAACATTTTTAAAAAATCCAGACGACATGCATTTAACAGATGTCAGATTTCATTGAAAAATACATCCCTACCCCTACCAAAACGTAACTAATAACGGATACATCAAAATACAGCGATAATGAACACGCAAACACCCCTTGTCTAGTGGAAGTGGATTTATCTGTAACCTTGGAAACGTGAATTATGATTTTAGCTGTGTCTTTAAAACGTAGTAATTTTAAGTTACTCCAAAATTCGCTTGAGGATAAAATGGAACTAATGTCTTTAATTCAATTACAAAATTAAATTCGGGGCTTTTAGCTTCCATTTTTGAAACATGGTTAGAACTGTGTAGCGAAGAAAACCATATTTTAAATCAATTAATTTATAATATATATATATATATATATATACATACAGGAATCACTCAGTAAGTTTTGCTAATATGTACATCAATAAGTATAAAAAAATTTTTTTAATTACTTTGGTTAAATTGAAGAAAAATGTTTTGCCGCACTAATCAAGTATTATGTTTCACTAATTGAATTTTGGTATATAAAAAATTTTAGCACACTAATCGAAGATGAATTAATCGAGGGAGTCCTGTATATGAATGCATTCATACATACCTAGTTTTGTTTAAAACAATTCTAAACATATATTTTGTAAAAGTGCTTTTTTTTTTTTTCTTTCCAGCTTCGTATGAAAAACATGACTGTCCAAGAAAACCATTTACGAAGCAGCAACTTGAATCATTATGCAGGAATTTTGTTCATGTCTGAATGTCTTCCTGATGTGATAAGTATCTTGCATCCATTCAGTGTCCGGAGTAGAGCCACAGGCAGTCTGGTTGTGGATGTTGTATGCGGTCATGGCCTTGCCTGGGTCAAGGTGATAGCAAGAAAAGCACAGGCTCTGCATTTAGTATGGGCAGGTAGGTAACATGGTTTATCACTTTTCTCTCATGGTTGAAAGCTATCTTCTCTCTTGTCGTATTTTCTTTTAATACATTTCACAATGTTATATAGGAATAAAGTGTCAGTGCCAACACTGGAGTTTGAACACAGATCACCAGAGAGCAAACACAGGCAATCCCATTTTGAATAAGTAGATCAGGTGATGGTAATAGAAATGTATATATAGGAATGAGTGTGGCATCTAAGTGATTACTATATGGATTACTATTCGGTGGTTACTTTTTGAGCAAGTATTATCAAGCAAGTACAATTAGTGTGAGTGTTATTCAAAGGTGTCTGACACCAGTATTGTTCAATGGCAGTACTATAGCTGTATCTGCGATTACATAGTCTCTACTACAACAAGCATTATGAAAGTAACAGCGAGTATTCGTTGACATTACAAAAGTGGCAACAAGTGTTCATTAATATCACAAAACACACTAAGCAAGCCACTAAAGCACCAATGGTTACTGAGTGTTAAAGAATTAGTAACAGAAACATTAATAATGAGCAGGAAGAGAAAAGTGTAATCAGGAGGCTAGCGACTGGCATTTCATTTAATGCTAGAGTGCAATGGTCTACACTACTATTTAACTCAATGATGATACCTAATTTTTTTTTAAATCATTCCACCCCAAGCAAGGTAATAATGCCACTAAAGTCTAAGGGACTACTGGGAGTGAAAGAGAATAAAACTTCAGAAGGAACGGGAAGCCTTATCCTGAACAGGAAACAAGAGATGCATATATTTTTTTTTTATTGGTTTCACTCTATACAAGGCAGTAAAGCCACTAAGACTCATGGGGTTACTGGATGTGAAATAATTAGGAACAGAAATGAGTGGGAAGAGAAAAGTTTAATCAGGAGGACAGTAGATAGTGATTACAATGCATTTAATGCTAGAGATCCTGGTCTACCCTACTATTTAACCCATTGATGATATCTTTCATTTTTTTTAAAATCAGCCCACCCTAAGCAAATTGATAATGTCACTAAAGTATAAGAGGTTACTGGGGAGTGAAAGAGAATGAGAAGACTTAAACCTTTATCCTGACCAGAAACAAGAAATAAACTTATATATATATATATATATATATATATATATATATATATATATATATATATATTTTTTTTTTTTTTTTTTTTTTTTTTTTTATCAGTTTCACCTGAAGCCACTAAGACACAAGGAATTACATTACAGAAACATTAAAAATAAGCAGGTAGAGAAAATGGGTGATTAGGATAGCAGTAGATAGCGATTAACATTTTTTTTAATTTTTGAAGATTAATGTTGGCTGGAAAGCACAGACATGAAAGGGAGTTCCAAAAGCAAGAAGTGCAAGAGAAAAAACTGTTAGCATAGAATTTATGGTTACCTCTAGCCAGCACAAATGAAAGTTGTTGAGATCTCAACACCAATAGTAAAAAAAAAATCGTTTTTACCTCCAGTGGGACACAAACATGCAATCTCCTGATAAGGAGCTTAGTGCCTTTGAGCAGTCACTGCCCTCAAAATCTGGGCATCACAGTTATTTTTTCATGCCCACAAGTGAAATGAACACCAATTATGTGAACTGGAATTTGGATGATTTGGTTTTTTTTCTTCTTTTTTTTCCCCTTTTTTTCCCCTTTTTTCTTTTTTTTCTTTCTTTTTTTTCTTTTCTTTTCTTTTTTTTTTCTTTGACAGCTTATCAACCTTTTGCAAGTTATTTAAAGCCAGAAAATAAATATTTTTAGATTACAAGATTTTTTTAACATTAGAGAAAATGGCTTAACTCCAGAACAGAAATGGATTTGGAATGTGTCTTGCATGTAAAAATATGTAAAATATCCCCAAAACAAAATGGCGGATTGATGAGTCATGCATTTAAAACAGATAGATTTTGGATAGATAGATTTTTGCAGGAATCTCTTTTAACATAGGCAAATTTTAACTGTCACACAATCTATAAAACGTGCATAGAGGCAACATGGATGAAAGAGTGTGACTGCTGTAGTGAACAGGAAATGTGTTGTTGAATTGTTTGACTTCACTTCCTACTGTTACACTGTTGGCTGAAGGAAATGGATTATGGAAATTTATTAAAAGCCAGAAAAAATTGACTACAATTTTTTGGAGATAATAATTATTTACTGATTAACCCATAGCTGATGGGAGAAGATGTAGATTCATACCTTGCGGTGGTTCTGACAGCGCCAAAAATTGGAAAAACACAATTGTTTTTGCACGAAATCAATTTGAAAACACGATTAAGAGTCATCACAAGAATGAAAGGAGGACAACTCATATCGAGTTATACTTATTATAAAACCCACATTGTGTGTGTGTGTTCATTTGTATATGGGATCGGATTTCCTACATTTTTCAACTGATTTCAACAAAACTTCACTTTTTTTTGGCAGGTAGTGTTTCTTATTGTCTTGCACACTTTTTTCTTTATTTTTACATTCAGAATGCTTTAAAAATTCCATTTAGAAGACAATTGTTTATAATAAAATTCTGTTTAATCGGTAGACTCATAACAATTGAAAACAATGTTTTTGTTTGAGTTTGGGTTTAGGTTTGACCAATTCGTAAAAATAAAACAAAACAAAAAAAAACACTAATTATGACATGTGTGTCCGTCAACCTTAAACAATAATCTTTGTCAATTTTATTTTTCAGTCTTTATGATGGTCAATACTTGATCGATCTATTACTGTTACATCCCCAGGCAATGCCAGGCTCTACTGCTAGTATTAAACATATCAAATTATTGAACAAGCCTTTGGAATATTAAAAGTTGTTTCATTTCAGTCAAATCTAATGTGTAACCAGGGATTGGAGACAACTTTTTAGTTAGTAGGAATGACCCAAGAATAGTATGTAGTAAAATTGAACAGAAAAAACATTATTACTGAAAATATAACAAGAGGCGAGAGACATGACACAAAAATAAAGAATTAAGTTCTGATTAGTTTTAAAAAAGTTATACTCGTAATCTTCATTTCCCACCACCTCCTCTTTCATTTATATCACGTTTCATTCATCAAAACCATTTTATCAGACCCTCTCTACACTACAATTTTGACCCCTGCAATTCAAAGATCAATCATTATATATCCTCCTTATCCTCATAACCTGTTATACTGGAACACACCTATTCTATAGTTAATAGACTCTCCCACCTATAATAAGTATTAGTAGCAGTCACCAATGAGCTCAATGAGTTGGTGAGTCAGTCGATATCGGACATTAAAGTATCAGCCACCACAACTAGATTGCTGTGTCATTACCTATTATATCAAGTTCCTAACGTTTTGTACGTCAAACCTATTTTAGGACCGACTTAGTGAACTACAAGCCTCCACTGTGAAACTACTCTATAACATAACCTTTACTTCCTACCTCCTCCGCTTTTATTTATATCATGTAACATTCAGCAAAACCATTTTATTAGTCCCTCTCTACACACTTCCTACCACCTCCTCTTTCATTTATGTCATGTTTCATTCATCAAAACCATTTTATCAGTAACTCTCTATACTTGCAGCTTAACTTCTTCAATGCTGGTGTTTAGTTTTTATCTATCCTCCTTATCCTGATAATCTCCACTTCCTGCCACAACCTTTTTCATTCATAATGCACACCTCATTCATCATAACCTTTTTAACAGTAACCCTCTACACTAAAATCTTAACTTCAAGTCAAGGTTCAATTGTTATCTATTCTCTTTATCGTCACATCTTACTATCTCCTTTTACATTCATATCATCTCATTAAGTTACCCTCTTACTTGAGTCTGTTCTACAAAATGGCAATTTTTTGCAAAAAGCTGGATGGAACTTTTGGAACACAGGGGAAATAGGGATGTTTCAGCTTCTAGGAAGTAGCATGGAATAACAGCAGACTTGCAAGGCTAGAAAGTGAGGATTGAGCAACTCCAGTCCAAATATGACAGCAATACTTCATTTTTGACCTGACCAAATTCTTATAAAGATACAATATGGTAGAAGGTGTCGGAAACTGCAATAAAATGTGCTTGCCATATTTCTAGCTTCATGATAGGTAAATAAATTTTGATGTCAGTTTGTTTTCTTTGTTATTGTTCTATATACATATGTATTGCCCAGTGAAAGACAATTGGTAGACTGCATGACTAAAATGGTTGCTGTATAAGAACGACTACAAATGGTGTTGCCTGGTGAGACTTGTTAAGAAGGATGTAACCAATTGTTTTTTTTACAGAAGCCAGTCAGTGTTATGCTTCTATATATTATCAGGGAAAAAATCCAATAAAAAGGGAAATAACTCTTTGGTGACTGATAGAAATGCAATGGAGTTCAAACAGAGTGTAAAAATAACACATAGATTATTATGTTTGTTTATTGACTAAGTTATGGTTAAAGACTTACGATTCTGGATTATCTTATGGAGAATAAAATTAAGTAAGTAACTTGAGTCTAATCAATTTGTAATTATTTACTATATACTTATGTATTGCCCAGCACAGGAATTGAACTCACAACCACAAGTTAATAGAAACTAAAGTTTTGCTGTTGGATTGGCCTATCTCACCTGTTTTTGTAATGGATTCTGCTATAGAATTCAGTATAAGCCCATGGGATTTCTTCCAGAGAGTGTACATTCATTTGGGGTTTCATTTTTAAATGTTATTTTATAAGACAAATTGTACATATGGAAACTAGTTAGTACTTCATAGAGACTTGAGGTATTGTGGTGACTGTAGTAAGTATAGTAAATTTTGGTGTAATGTGTAATGTTGTTTGTTTGTGTCAGTAATTGTAGCTACCTAGTAGTGAGAAATTTCAACATATTGATTGTCATTATTTTCTCTTTGAGTTACATGTGATATCCATTTTAACTGTTGTTGTTGAAAGTCCTTAAGCGATGAGGTTTTGTTATTTAGTATAGTTCTTTGTTTATGATTTTGAAGCTCCAGTCCACAGGGTTTGAAGAAGTATGGTCCTTGCTATGACCTACTGGTTTCATTTATTCAAAAAGATTTTTAATCATTGATTTGAGAAATCAGATGTATAAACTTGAATATTTTTGTTTAAAAAAAAATGAGAAAAATAATAAAAATTAAAAATTTTAAATATCTATAAATTTTTACATCATGGAGTTTTAGTACGTTCCCCTGTGAGTATGTGGTATTTTAGTAAATGTAGGCTTGGGTGAGGAGGGATGTGCTTTTGTCTAATGAATGAATGGGTTGTGAATCAGATTAGCTAGGTTTAATATAGCCAGTGACAACCAGCCTCAACCCACTTCCTGTTTGACCATATGCCACATTTGTATTTAAAGTACAATAAATTTACAGTTGTATAAAGTTCAGATATGTTTGAATGAGTTTGTTACCAAGACACACTTAAAGAAAGTTTTTTTGCATGTGAGTATCAAGGATCCCCATCATTGCATTGACGTTGAAACCAAGGCTTTGTCTTTGCAGTGGAAAACTCCAACCTCTTTGAGACCATGTCCTGGGTATGACATTAAACTATATCTGGCACCAACACCTCTGATCAGGAGATTTTGAGGAGCCTGGAACCACCTCTTAATTGCTTTTGTTCCCAGGTCCACCCTGACCCAGCGTGGTAGCACCTGTTAGGGTCCCAGCTGTGGTCAAATAGTTAATCTCCAAACTGGTGTTTAAAACACTATGAAAGCGTAAAAATAAGTTTTTATAGTAAAATTACCAGCAATACATTTTTAAAAGAAAGAAATTATTAGCAATACATTTTTGAAACAAAAAATTATTACCGGCAATATATTTGACACTTGACAAAAACCCTCTTTACAAAAATATGTCAATGAAACCTGATCTACAAACTGATTTCTTATAAAGAATGCATATTCTATTCATATCAACCTATCATAAAAATCTTGTTGGTATTAAATAACCCACTGAGATTGATATGCCATAAAATAAACCAAACCAAACTCTTTATGAGACCAAACAAAGCATGAATGAATCGAAACAATGTGAAG
>CAHIKZ030002236.1:2580000-2717500 GCA_903632075.3 Acanthosepion pharaonis | reverse complement strand
TTAATTAGCTTTGTCAGTTTTGTCATCTGTAAGTAAAACCTTTTTTTTGCATTTATTAATAAAGTAATTAGTGTGTTTGCTAAAGTAATTATTCAAACTAATTACTTATTCTAATTTTTATGCTTTTAATGTCTAAGGCTAATCTCAGGCCATTTGTCCTGTTTGGGGCTGATGACTTTATTCTGATTTAACTCGAGACATTAATCCTATTATGATTGTACTTGTACCTCCTTTCATTAGTTTAGATGACTGTTACAACCTTGTAATACTTCATAAGGAACTATTCCCTTTTATATTGCATGGAAAGAGGGGAAAAGAAACTTCTTGATTTCAGTGAGAAAATGAAAGAAAGAAAGAAGGGAAGATGGAAAAGGAGAGAGACATTCAGATTAAGCTGCTAAGAATAGATACTACACTTTGATCCTAGATAAAAGGATGAGAAGCAATGGCAACGTTGATTAAAGCGCCATTTTTCATATGTCAGAAACTGAGTATGATAATTGCTTAAAAACCAATTCCCATAAATAAAATAATATTGTCTGCTGAATTATTTTAAAATTATTTTAAAGAGAAATGTTCATAAGACAATGATTTGGCTAGAAAGAAATAAGAGAAAATAGAAGTGTTCAACATTTCTTGCCAGGAGCTCATAAATAATGGACTAATCTGTTTTTATTGTGTAGAAAAACAAGAGACATATGCTACTTGGTTTCAAAGAGAAAAGAAAAGAAAGGAATAAAGAAGGAAGAAATAAAAAAGAAAGAGGAAGAAATAAAAGAAGAGAAAAAGAAAGAAAGAAAGAAGAAGATAGAAAAAAAAAGAAATAAAATAAAGAAAGAAAGAAGGGAAGATAGAAAGAAAAGAAAAGAAAGAAAGAAAGATGGGAAGATAGAAAGAAGAGAAGAAATAAATAAAGAAAGAAGGAAAGAAAGAAGTTTTTTATGGCAATTTCAAAAAAGTTGTCAATTTCAAATCTTTTCATTTGTACCCAGTTCTTAAAATAATGACAGCATTCATATTTATGATTGCTATTGCAATATTTTGTTAAAGTTGTTAAGCTCAAATATTTAACGATGTGATAGAGGAATTTCTGTGGATATTTTATTTTTATAGAATTCACCATGAGCTTATTCAATCATTAAAAGAAGAATTAAGTAAGATTCATCATAAAATTCAAGTAAGAAAACCATGAAATTTTTACAGGTCTTTTAGTACAATTATAATTTTTGTTGTTGTCTCTGACAAATTAGTTGGGTGTGAACTGTAGGTTGGTTTAGTGCCCCCCCCTAGAGAAATGGAAAAGGAAAACTTTTTCCATGTTTGAGGGTGGCTCTGTGGTGATTTCTGCAATTGTCAGATTATTATAGAGAATTTTGTTTTTACTGAAGTTCACATAATATAAAGCTTGAGAGCCACTCAAAGTAGAGGGTGGCTGAATGATGTGCATGATAGATGAGCAATAGGCAACATTGCATCTGTGGGGAAAGAGGCTTCAGAGTAGAATATAGGTCACTCAGTGTGGCAGAAATAAATCCAGAAAAAATTAAATGAAAAAAAATTAATGAATAATAAAAACATTTTTTTTTTATATAACAAATATATTTCAATGAAACTTTATAGTAAGGCACATAGAAAAGGTACAAAAACAATGTGGCCTCAGTTGGTGGCCACCACTTTCTTCAGGCAGACCAGAATTTAGAGCAGGCCTTGGAGATGGTGTCCCTGCCCATGTTGGTCATAGCATCCCTGATGGCTTCCTTGAGAGCTTCCTTAGTGTTGTAGAGCCTGCTGTTCACCTCTCTATTTAAGATACCCCACACAAAATAATCAAGAGGATTGCAGTTTGGCAATGAGGGGGAGGACTATAAGTCAGGCAGCCACTGGCATGGTGAGCAAATGGCGCCTCTTGAGCACATATGATTTATAATTGAAGTCCTCCTTGACAATACATGCAATTGTTTGCCTGCTACTGCCCATTTCCTTGATGATTTTCATCATGCTTTTGCTTGGGTTTGCCTTGGCAATATCGGCAGTGTCAGTGACAAACCATCCTAAAACACTCAGACTTTATGCTTTAGCAAAAGACATTTTAGTTTCGTTACTAATCTGTTTGCATATAATAAATATAACATTTCTTCAATATTTCTGATTAAAATGGTAATTATATAAGATTCTACTGAAATTCATGCTCCAAGTCCATAGTCATTTAAAGATTGTTTCAAACCACCTTTTATTTGGTATTTTCCTTTACTGCAAACATTTGCAGGCAATTTAGCAAACACAGTATATAGGGTAACAAGATAAATCCAGAAAAAAATAATGGGTAATAAAAACATTTTTTTTGTTTTCTTTTTATATATATATATATATATATATATATATATATATAATCGACTCTCCATCGAGATTCACATAAGGAGGGTCAAGCAGTTCAGTTTCAGAAACCGACAGCCCGTCACTGGCACACATGAGATTTGATTATAGTGGTGAAGGCTTTGTGCAGGACCATCCACACTTTTTGAAGGGACGAATACAGAGACCTGGTACACCAAAATGCCACAAGGTTCCCAAACGATCCTCCACAGGTTTTGAATTCAGAATTGTCCTTCTCCTAGACCAGTTGCCATCCAAGGCTATAGAACCCAGTCTGTCCTGCTATTTTGCCCATAGCTGGAGGGAGAGGAAGAGGATTCATACCTTTCCCAAGGGTATTAGCATGTAAGTTAATGTAATGGATTTGACTGGAATTTGAACTCGGCTCTGCGATTTCTCATTCCAAGCTGCTATCCATTACTCCACCGTATCTATATATATATATATATATATAACAAAATAATATATTTTAATGAAACTTTATACACAGTTAGATACATATATAACATACAATAATCCTTAGTCAGCAGCCACTACTTTCTCCAGACATGCCCAGAAGCTGGGCAGGCCTTGGAGATGGTGTTCCTGTCAGTGTTGACTGTGGCATCCCTGACGACTGCTTTGAGAGCTTCCTTGGTGTTGTAGAGCCTGCTGTTCACCTCCCTCTCTAAGATGCCCTACACAAAATAATCAGTTGCATTCTGGTTATGAGGGGGTGGGCATGTCAAGCCATGTCACCTGAAGAAGGCCAAAACATATAATGGGCAAAATGTTGTGAATATGACGAAGATTCCAAACAACTAGTGTAAATATGTTTTTATCATTATGTAAAAGTTTTTTTTATCTATCATGAATAAGGATTCCTACATAAAAAAATTAAGATTAATTCAATGATACAACCATTTCTAGAAAAAAGAAATCAATGAACACAAAGAAATTTATGAGACACAAAATCCCTGAAAACAATTATAAACTTAGTTAATGATGACACAAAACAGTCAAAATTGGTCATATACCATCCTAAAATACCCAGACTTTATGCTCTAGGAAAAGACACTTTAGTTACATTACTATTCTGTTTACATATAATAAATATAGCATTTCTTCAATATTTTTGATTAAAACAGTAAGTATATAAAATTCTACTGAAATTCATATTGCTCCAAGCTATAGTTGTTTAAAGATTTTTTTCTTAAAGCCACCATGAAATTTACATGCAGCTTCTTCATTGGTATTTTCCTTTACTGCAAACACTTGCAGGTAAATTAGCAAACACAATATATAGTGTAGCACAGATAAATCCACCCCCAAAATTAATTGATAATAATTTTTTTATATAACAATATATTTCAATGAAACTTTATACACAGTTAGATCTATATATTAGGTACAAAAATCACTTGATGCAGCCTTAGTCAGTAGCCACTGCTTTTCAGACAGGCCCAGAAGTTGGACCAGGCCTTGGAGATGGTGTCCCTGCCAATGTTGACCATGGCGCCTCTGATGACTTCCTTGAGAGCTTCCTTTGTGTTGTAAATCCTGCTGTTCACCCCACTCTCTAAGATACCCCACACAAAATAATTGGTTGTAGTCTGGTGATGTGGAGGGCTATAAATGAGGGTTAGACTGAGAAGTGAACCTTGTGGGATGCCTGCATTGATTTTTGGAGCCATAGATGACTAGCCATTAACAACTACCTTCAGGGACCTACTCGTTATGAAGGACAGGATAATTGAGAAAACTCTTTCAGTAATTCCATGACTAGAGAGCTTGTGCAGTAACCCTTTATGCCACACCTTATCAACGGCCTTTGAAATATTTAATGTGGTCAACACTGAGATGTAATTCTATAAGTAACTGGAGTTAGGGTATCAACAGTGATCGAGGTCGATTGAAACCAGTATTGCTTCTCACTCAAGAGGTTGTTCCTATTAATGTGATCAACAACCTTCTTATTGATTATACCTTCAAAGATTTTGCTGGTGACACTGAAGAGATTGATGGGTCTATATTGTGAGGGGAATGAGCACTCACCCACATTCTTGAAAACCAGGCATACACTTGACCCCTTCCACAGATTTGTGAAGTATTTCTCTTTCAAGCAGCAGCTAAATAATTTTGCTTAGATCAGGGATAACCACAAGTATTTTGTCTGTACTGGTAGCCATGTTATGGTCAAGATTCTTGATAAGTCTTGGGACTTCGCTGTCTGTAATGAAAATATTACTGAGATTGTGTCCAGTGAGACAGTGTATGTGGGTATTTATGTGAGAGACGAGAGAGACCAATGTAATTATAAACAATACTATATGTGCAACAACAACAATATTTTATTGCTTGCTTCTTCTATTGTTATGGAGTGGTTTCACAGTGGAGGCTTGTATTTGTACTAAGTTGGTCCTAAAATAGGTTCGATGTACAAAACGTTAGGAACTTGATATAATAGGTAATGACACAGAGAAATCTAGTTGTGGTCGCTGATAATTTAGTATCCGACTAATGGTTGTCCTGCATCGACTGACTGCCCAACCCACTGAGCGACTGACTTGTTACTCTTACTACTCCTACTTATTATAGGTGGGAGAGTCTATTAACTATAGAATAGGTGTGTTCCACTATAACATCTATCTACTGTGTCTATTTAAAACATTGATAATCATGGCTCTCCACATTTAATAAATTTTATCTTTTTGTTATATCCCTTAAACCTATTTCCACCATCCATTTACTCAAGCTCGCTAGGTGGGTTGTGTGTTTTTCACCTTTTGCCTTCTGTATTGTGAGTGTCAAATTTTCCAAACCCTTTTTCCTCATTAAGTTCCCTAGAAATTTAAAATGTCACTTCCTGATTTTAAGTATATTTGTCTATTTTTTTTCTCTAAGAATTTGTTGTTACATGCTCTGTCCATGGTATTATCAGCATCCTTTTGTAGAACCACATTTCTGTTTCTTCAAGTCTCTTCATCTGGGTGGAGAATGTCTGCATTCCCTGCCATATAGAAGGATAGATATTGCATAAAAGTTTAGTGCTATCTTTGTTTCTAATGAAATTTTTCTAATTCTTTGTATATTGCTTAATTTTTGGAATGCATCTTTCACTATCCCAATGCACCTTCGGATTTCCATGTCACACTTTCTGTCCTCTGTTAAAACACTTCCCAGATATTTTACTGTTTCTTAATACTTTGCTTAGCTTTTTTTTTTTGGAGCGCATCTTTTATCCAATGCCCTTGTTCCATGTCACACTTTCTGTCCTCTGTTAAAACACTTTTATTTTACTGTTTCTTAATATTTTGCTTAGCTTTTGAACGCATCTTTGGCTATCCCAATGCACCTTCAGTTTCCATGTCACACTTTCTGTCCTCTGTTAAAACATTCCCAGATATTTTACAGTTTCTAGAACCATCCTAATTTCGTTTCTGTCACACTTTTCTGTCCTCTGTTAAAACACTTCCCAGATATTTTTTCTGTTTCTTAATACTTTGCTTAGCTTTTGGAACGAATCTTTGGCTATCCCAATGCACCTTTGGATTTCCATGTCCCTTTCTGTCCTCTGTTAAAACACTTCCCAGATATTTTTTCTGTTTCTTAATATTTTGCATTTTGGAAAATCTTTAGCTGCCCAATGCATTTCTGTCACACTTTCTGTCCTCTGTTAAAACTAATATTTTACTGTTTCTTAATACTTTTTAGCTTTTGAACGCATCTTTGGCTATCCCAATGCACCTTCATTCCATGTCAATTTTTCCTCTGTTAAAACACTTCCCCAGATATTTTTCTGTTTCTTAATACTTTGTTTAGCTTTTTGAAGGCATCTTTCGCTATCCCAATGCGCCTTCGATTTCAGTGTCACACTTTCATCCTCTGTTACAACACTTCCCAGATATTTTTTCTGTTTCTTAATACTTTGCTTAGCTTTTGGAACGCATCTTTATCCTAATGCATCTCATTTCCATATCACACTTTCTGTCCTCTGTTAAAAACACTTCCCAGATATTTTACTGTTTTCTTAATACTTTTGCTTAGCTTTTGAACGCATCTTTGGCTATCCTAATGCACCTTCCAGTTTCCATGTCACACTTTCTGTCCTCTCTGTTAAAACACTTCCAGATATTTTACTGTTTCTTAATACTTTGCTTAGCTTTTGAACGCATCTTTGGCTATCCCAATGCACGTTCTGCATTTCCATGTCACACTTTCTGTCCTCTGTTAAAACACTTCCCAGATATTTTACTGTTTCTTAATGCTTTAGCTTTTTGAACGCATCTTTGGCTATCCCAATGCAATGTTTCCATGTCACACTTTCTGTCCTCTGTTAAAACACTTCCCAGATATTTTACTGTTTCTTAATACTTTGCTTTCCTTTTGGAACGCATTTTTCCCAATGCACCTTTTTCATGTCACACTTTCTGTCCTCTGTTAAAACACTTCCCAGATATTTTACTGTTTCTTAATACTTTTGTTAGCTTTTGAACGCATCTTTGGCTATCCCAATGCACCTTCGGATTTCCATGTCACACTTTCTGTCCTCTGTTAAAACACACTATATTTTACTGTTTCTTAATACTTTGCTTAGCTTTTGGAACGCATTTTCCTATCCCAATGCACCTTCAGTTTCCATGTCACACTTTCTGTCCTCTGTTAAAACACTTCCCAGATATTTTTACTGTTTCTTAATACTTTTTGCTTAGCTTTTGAAGGCATCTTTCACTATCCCAATACCTTCGGATTCCATGTCACACTTTCTGTCCTCTGTTAAAACACTTCCCCAGATATTTTACTGTTTCCTAATACTTTGCTTAGCTTTTGAAGGCATCTTTTATCCCAATGCACCTTCATTTCCATGTCACTTTTTCTGTCCTCTGTTAAAACACTTCCCAGATAATTTACTGTTTCTTAATACTTTGTTAGCTTTTGGAATGCATCTTTTGGCTATCCCAATGCACCTTCCCATTTCATGTCACACTTTCTGTCCTCTGTTTAAACACTTGGGATTTTTTTTCTGTTTCTTAATACTTTGTTTAGCTTTTTGGAAGGCATCTTTCGCTATCCCAATGCACCTTCCGATTTCAGTGTCACACTTTTCCGTCCTCTGTTAGAACACTTCCCAGATATTTTCTGTTTTGTAATACTTTGTAGCTTTTTGAACGCATCTTTTGGCTATCCCAATGCACCTTCAGTTTCCATGTCACACTTTCTGTCCTCTGTTAAAACACTTCCCAGATATTTTACTGTTTAATACTTTGCTTAGCTTTTGAACGCATCTTTGGCTATCCCAATGCACCTTCTTCGATTTCCATGTCACACTTTCCTCCTCTGTTAAAACACTTCCCAGATATTTTACTGTTTCTTGATACCTTGCTTAGCTTTTGGAACGCATCTTTGGCTATCCCAATGCACGTTCGTATTTCCATGTCACACTTTCTGTCCTCTGTTAAAACACTTCCCAGATATTTTACTGTTTCTTAATACTTTGCTTAGCTTTTGGAACGCATCTTTGGCTATCCCAATGCACCTTCGGATTTCCATGTCACACTTTCTGTCCTCTGTTAAAACACTTCCCAGATATTTTACTGTTTCTTAATACTTTGCTTAGCTTTTTGGAGCATCTTTGGCTATCCCAATGCACCTTCAGTTTCCATGTCACACTTTCTGTCCTCTGTTAAAACCTTCCTAGATATTTTACTGTTTCTTAATACTTTTGCTTAGCTTTTTGAACGCATCTTTCACTATCCCAATGCACCTTCGGATTTCCATGTCACACTTTCTGTCCTCTGTTAAAACACTTCCCAGATATTTTTTGCTGTTTCTTAATACTTTGCTTAGCTTTTGGAAGGCATCTTTCACTATCCCAATGCACCTTCAGTTCCATGTCACACTTTCTGTCCTCTGTTAAACACTTCCCAGATATTTTACTGTTTCTTAATACTTTGCTTAGCTTTTTCCATCTTTCACTATCCCAATGCACCTTGGTTTCCATGTCACACTTTCTGTCCTCTGTTAAAACACTTCCCAGATATTTTACTGTTTCCTAATACTTTGCTTAGCTTTTGGAAGGCATCTTTGGCTATCCCAATGCACCTTCGGATTTCCATGTCACACTTTCTGTCCTCTGTTAAAACACTTCCCAGATATTTTACTGTTTTCTAATACTTTTGCTTAGCTTTTGGAACGCATCTTTCACTATCCCAATGCACCTTCAGTTTCACACACTTTCTGTCCTCTGTTAAAACACTTCCCAGATATTTTTTCTGTTTCTTAATACTTTGCTTAGCTTTTTGGAAGGCATCTTTCACTATCCCAATGCACCTTCGGTTTCCATGTCACACTTTCTGTCCTCTGTTAAAACACTTCCCAGATATTTTACTGTTTCTAATACTTTGCTTAGCTTTTTGGAACGATCTTTCACTATCCCAATGCACCTTCATGTCACACTTTCTGTCCTCTGTTAAAACACTTCCCAGATATTTTACTGTTTCCTAATACTTTTGCTTAGCTTTTGAAGGCATCTTTAAGCTATCCCAATGCACCTTCGTTTCATGTCACACTTTCTGTCCTCTGTTAAAACACTTCCCAGATAATTTACTGTTTCTTAATACTTTGCTTAGCTTTTGGAACGCATCTTTGGCTATCCCAATGCACCTTCGGATTTCCATGTCACACTTTCTGTCCTCTGTTAAAACACTTCCCAGATATTTTACTGTTTCTTAATACTTTGCTTAGCTTTTGGAAGGCATCTTTCACTATCCCAATGCACCTTCGGATTTCCATGTCACACTTTCTGTCCTCTGTTAAAACACTTCCCAGATATTTTACTGTTTCCTAATACTTTGCTTAGCTTTTGGAAGGCATTTTTTGTTATCCCAGTGCACCTTTGGATTTCAGTGTTGGACTTTCTCTACTCTGTTAAAACACTTTCCAGGTATTTAAATTGTTACATTGGGTTAAGATATTGTAAAATCAACCAACCATCTTATTTTTTTTACTCTAGTTCTTCCCACATTGCATGGCTATCTACCCATGTAGTGTGGAGAATAATCCCAAATAAGTTTCACCTTTAACCCTTTTATAATACATTTAATCCACACCAAACACGCTCCCATAAATATCGGCTCTCAATGTTCAACCTGCTGTAACCTGCCCTATGTAAACTCTACCATATATGACGAAATCATTGCAAACAGTGAGAATTTGACTATGGATATTTATGTGGAGTAGGGTGGCTGTTGAGTGTATTGAATGCTTAAGGGTTAAATAACCCACAAAGAATTTGACACTCAAATAACCTCTTGAAGTATTGGGTCAACCATTATCTATCCTCATAGTCTGCACATCTTAGTATATCAGGTATTACAACAACTTCATTCAGTAAATGTTATGTAATAGACTGACCTTCTCTACACTAATTGTGGAACATGGAATCACCTATCAGCTATGTGTAAAATGTCTGCTCATAGGAAAAGTCATTGCAGTATAGCATTGAGTTGTAAGCATTGCCACAATGAACTATGGTATTCCCTGTTACTGTATTATTAATCCATGTCTTTTATGTGATTAAACCTGTTCTTCATTCAACATTTCGTTCCAGTATTTCCTTACAGTATTATTAACTAGAACTATGGTGTTCCCTATAACTGTATTGGTTTAGTTTGTTTTGTTTTATGGCATATCAACACCTCAATGGGTTAATTAATGCCAACAAAATTTTTATTGCTGGTAATATGTTTTTCTTCAAAAATCTATTTTTGGGAATATTTTTTCCTTGAAGAAAACTATAGTCGGTAATATTTTTTTCAAAGAATGTATAGTTTTTTGTATTGCTGGTACTTTTTTTTTAAAAGTATTTTTGATAATTTTTCCTTCAAAAATTATTGCTGGTAATATTTTTCTTTTATTACAAAGTATTTTTGGTATTAAAATCTATTTTTACACAAGTTTGGGTGTTAACTATTTTCCCATAGCTGGGACCCTAACAGGTGCTATCACCCCGGGTCTGGGTGGACCTGGGAATGCCAGTAATTAAGAGGTGGTTCCATGCTCCTCAAAACCTCCTGATCAGAGGCCTTGCTGTTGGACATAGTTTATTGTCATACTCAGGACGCAGATGTAGTTTGTCATACCCAGCACGTGGATGTAGTTTATTGTCATACCCAGGACGTGGATGTAGTTTATCGTCATACTCAGGATGCAAATGTAGTTTATTGTCATACCCAGGATGGCTTACTGTATTATTAATCAATGTCTCTCATGTGATTAAACCTATTCTTTATTCAATATTTCATTCCAGGGTTTCCTTACAGTATTATTAACCAGAATTATGATATTCCCTATTACTCTATTATTAATCTATATGATTAAACCTGTTCTTCACTCAACCTTTTGTTCCAGTGTTTCCTTAGAATATTATTAACCAGAATTACGGACATTATTCAAACTTAATAACAGCAACCTTCTGTCTTGAGTTGTTCTTAGAAACTGTATTGTGTGGAAAATAGTAAAAAAAACCAAAGATAGTTCTTAGGTAATTTGCAGGTGTTGCTCCAATTTTTCTTGGCAATTCTGAGGTTTGTCTTTACTATGTGCTGCTGGCTTCTTATGAGCTGGTCTCTTATTCTGTGGTCTGTTAGGTTGTATTTGAATGTTTGATTTTTATATACTGTTTTCTGGGTGCTTCAAGACAGACTCTAACAAGTAAAGGCATTATCTGCAAATCTTGGCTGACACAAGGAGCTGTTCTGATCTATTTCTGACCTTTGCATTTTACATATAGTTAAATGGCCAGTATTTTATTGAAGCATTTAATTTCAAAGGCACCTCTTTACCTTAATTGTTATCTTACAGCTTGTAATGAGAAATGTGGGTTGGTGCTCTTGTTAACTATACCCACTGATTTGTCCACCATGCAATTGATATGCAGGTTGTGTAATAGAGGATGCACGGTGGAGTAATGGATAGCAGAGGATGCACGGTGGAGTAATGGATAGTGGCTTCGATTGAGGAATCGGAGAGCCAAGTTCGAATCCCAGTCGAATCCATTACATTCACTTACATGCTAATACTCTTGGGAAAGGTGTGAATCCTCTTCTTCTCCCTCCAGCTATGGGTAAATAACAGGACAGACTGGGTTCTATAGCCTTGGATGGCAACTGGTCTAGGAGAAGGAAAACTCTGAATTCAAAACCTGTGGAGGGTCGTTTGGGGATCTTGTGGCATGTAGTGCACCAGGTCTTAGTATTCGGCCCTTCAAAAAGTGTGGATGGTCTTGCACGAAACCTTCACCACTATAATCAAAATCTCATGTGGTATACATGCGGGTTGGGGACAGCTTGTGAATTCAAAAAAAAATTCCAATGAAACTCCAATATTGGAGCCGGCTCAACCCACCTTGGGTGAATGCCGTTACAAGAAGAAGAAGAAGGTTGTGTAATAGTGGTTCTGAATAAGTAATTGATAAACCAAGTTCAAATTTGAAACACCAGTTCCCATATGGTCAGTAAAGTTAAGCAATGTTGAGACTAGTCAGTACCTAGGTGGGTGACCACTTGGGAAAACCAAGTGCTGTCAGCTTGAATGTACAGCTGACATAATGGATAATGGCTTGGAATTGTTAATCAGAGAGCTGAGTTCTAGTTCTTGTTAGGTTCATTATATTCACTTATGTGGAAATATCTGTAGGAGAGGTAAGAATTCACCTTTCTCCCCACTTAGTAAGACTTGTATCACTAAGCCATTATTGTCTCCTAAAAATATTCTTACAATTTAAAAATATTTACTGGCTTTAAATAGCCTGCCCATGGTTGATTGGCGATAGGAAACCAATCAATCAATCTCGTATATAAAAGTTGTTGAGATCGGGCAAGGAAATGAGGGGCCACACGGATATGTCTGTTAGTATTATTTATAGTCTCTGGAATATGAATGTATAGAAAATACACTGGCCAAAAAGTGAGGGATCAGTTTATGTAGTGCTTGTAATACAGAATAATCCCCAGTATATATGCACATTAGAATTTCTTGTTTATTAAATTCTGATTAGGTATGAATCCTCCTTTTCTCCCTTCAGCTATAAGTTAGTAAGACTTGTATCACTAAACCATTATATTAAAAATTTCTTACAATCTAAAAATATTTTCTGGCTTTAAATAACCTGCAAAGGGTTGATAAGCAGTAGAAAATGAACGAATGAATCTATCAATCCAGTTGAGTTCACTATATTCACTTATGTGCAAATACCCTTGGGAAAAGCATGGATCCATTTATTCTTCCCCCAGCTAATAGTTAAATAGGAGAAATCATAGTTTCTCTTTAAAAAAACAAACTCTTAAATTAATATTCACTCACAAAAAAATCAACTCATAATGGGTTGATAAGCTGTAAAAAACGTATCAATTATCCACCATGCAAGACTACCAGTAGTTCTGGGATAATCCTAAATATTTTCAAACTGAAGGCCAAGTTGATGCAGTATGTATGTGAGTAAAAGCAATGTATGGTGTATTATGTACAATGTCTTTTCAGGATGTGGGCGATCATGACTCTCTTTAACTTCACATCCTTTGTAGCTCTAAGCAATGTTTGTCCCTTTACTACCCATCCCAATCTCTCTTTTGTCATCTGTTTATACAAGCTCATTAGGTAGGATACTCTCTGCCCATCTTGTCTTCTGTATGTCGTGTGAGTGTTAAATCCCCCCCCCAACTCTCTTCTTTTCATTGTGTGTCCTAGAAATTTCAACTCTCTTTTTAAGGCTAAGTATGTGTGTCCTTTTTGTTTCCATTTTACTTAAAACAATTTTCTTATATATTCTCAGCATCCTTCTGTAGACCCCACATCCCAGTTACCTTCTCTTCATCTGTTTGGAAACTGCTCAGCATTCATTGCCATATAGGAGGTTTGATATTATGTCAGGTTTGATATTACATAGTTCAGTATTATTTCCTTTGTTTCTAACAATATTTTTCTATCTCTAAATACTTTGCTTTGTCTATGAAAAGCATGAAGAGATTGTCCAGCATTCATTGCCCTATATGAGGATTGATATTACATAGCAGTCAGGCACTCCTTTCTTTGTTTCTAACAATATTTTCCTATCTCGTAATACTTTGCTTAGTTTATGAAAGGCATGATAAGATTGTCCAGCATTCACTGCCATATATGTGATTAAATATTACATCGCAGCCCAGCACATTTTACTTTGTTACTAATGGTTGTTTATCATCTCTTAATACTTGAATTAGTTTCTAAAAGTCATCTTCTGCAATTTCTATGCACTTTTGAATGTTGACTGTCTCTTTTTGATTGCAAATATCAATTTCTTTAGACTTCTTGTTTTCTTTAGGGACTTACCCATTGCTCATATGTTCCATCCATGTTATTCTCAGCATCCTTCTGTTGCTGCATCTTCATCTTTTTGGAAACTGTCCAATATTCATTGCCTTATAAGATGTTTGAGATTACATAGCATTTCCTCACTGTTTTTTATCGTCAGACATTTTAAATGCATCAACAGAAAAAAAGAAAAGAAATTTGAAAAATTCAGCACAACATTCCAAAGCACTGTAATACAATCAACTCCTGAATGATCCAAATCAACAGAATTTATGGTTGTCAGGAAAAAAAACAGCCCAACATGCAAACTAAGAATTGGATATGCCAAAATTAAACAAGAATTTAAAAAAAAAAAAAGGATGGAAAATGTAACATCAAAATCAGAAGTCACACTGGAATAGCAAAAGTTGACTTCCAAAAGCTAAGCAATGTATTAAGAAACAGGAAAATTTAATTGGAAACAAAGGAAAAACTAATGAATTGTTATGTAATATTGGTACTTCTATATAGCAGTAAATGTTGAAACATCATCTCACAGGTGAAGAAGGGACATGAAGCAACAGAAATGTGATTCTACAGAAGGATGCTGAGAATACCATGGACCAAACATGTGAACAATGGTAAAGTTTTAGAGAAAAAAGAAACATACACATAGCATCAGAAAGATAGAATTGAAATTACTAGGAAATCTAATGAGGAAAGATAGCTTAGAAAATTTGATACTCACAGGACATATTCAAGGCAAGGGGAACAGAGGAAAGCAGCATATAATCTACCTAAAGAGCTTGTGTAAATGATTGGTAGAAAAGGAATTAGTAGACATAATAATAATTGGTAGAAAAGGGATTAGTAGACATAATAATAATTGGTAGAAATGGGATTAGTAGATAATAATTGGTAGAGAAGGGATTAGTATATATAATGATAATTGGTAGAGAAGGGATTAGGAGATATGATAATAATTGGTAGAGAAAGGATTAGTAGATATAATAATAATTGGTAGAAAATGGATTAGTAGATATAATAATAATTGGTAGAAGAGGGATTAGTAGATATAATAATAATTGGTAGAAAATGGATTAGTAGACATAATAATAATTGGTAGAAGAGGGATTAGTAGATATAATCAAAACGAGAAACTACAATGAGTGCTTCAAAGGTCAAGAAGTTATGGAAAGTCATGAGCATGCAAATCCTGACAAGGCATCGCACATAAAAATAAATTTTGACGTTTCTTTTTTTTTTTTTTTGCTATGTTATAAAGAAATTGCAAAATACAAGAAATCCTGATCAGAACAAACAGTTACTAGTGAAGAAACCAATAAAAGTACTTCTTCAATCACATGCCTTTCAATTTTGTTTCAAAATTTAATGAGAAAAATAAACTTTGGGTGTGATATCATTAAACTGAGCAGTTTGAGGAAATAAAGCAAAAAACAAATACATTTTAAAGCTAGTATAATTTCAAAACATATTTCAGTTTCTTTGATTGATGAATTAAATAAAAGATAATTCTAATCTGTGAGAAATGAAAAAGATAAAATCATTTGAACTTGTGCGTTCTTCAATAGCAAAGGTTTTGAAGTTCCAACAAAGAGTGGATTTGGAAGATAAAAGCTGAAGAAAGAAAGTAAAACCAAAATCCAAATATTCAATATGAAGTTATGATGCTTTTCCCAATAATTCCAGAGAGATTAAATTTAAAAAAAAAAAAAAAAAATGGTGATTGGAAAAGCACAAATATGCAACCATTTTTATTTTAGACATGGCAAAGTATAAAGAAGGAATATGTATCTCAAGTCTTACAAAATGCCAGATATGACTGGGTAAATGCAACCTGTTTAAATATATTGATTAAAATATATTTTTACAGGTAAGAATGATGGAGCATTTATAGATATAGACAGTATGAACATACTAATCAACAATTGGGCACTTTTTAAATATCCGGGTAGCATTCTGACAGAGGACAGTAAATGTGACACTGATATCTGTAGCTGTATTGGGATGGCCAAGGGACTCATTCCAAAAGCTGGGCAGAGTATTGCAAGACAAGAGGATTTCTTTGCTAACAAAGGAAAGAATATTGAGCTGTTACATGACTCCTCTTTTACAAAACCTCCTACAGAAGGTAGCAATGGAGAGTGAGAAGAAAGGACTAAGCATAACCTACAAGAAGACAGAATGCATGGTCATCAGTAAGAGGATGAACCCAAAATGCAATTTGCAGGTCAGGGACACTAGGATCAAGCAGATGCAGAAGTTTAAATATCTGGGAAGCGTCTTGACAGAGAACGGTAAGTGTGACAGTGATATCCTTAGATATATTGGGATGACCAAGGATGCATTCCAAAAGTTGGGCAGACTATTGCAAGATGAGAGGATTTCCTTGGTAACAAAGAAAAGAATACTGAGCTGTTATGGGATATCTATCGTTCTTGACTGCAGTGAATGTTGGACGATTTCCTCAAAGATGAAGAAGAGTCTCAAGGTGACAGAGATGTTCTACAGAAGGATGCTAAGGATATCATGGACTGAGCATGTGAGCAACAATGAGGTCTTGGAGAGGATGCAAGCATGGAGGAAGCTCATGCTTAACATAAGGAAGAGGCAGATGAAATTTCTGGGACACGTAATGAGAAAGGAGGGCCAGGAGAATCTGATACTAACGGGACGAATAGAGGGAAAAGGAGATAGGGGAAAGCAACGCATGACATATGTGGCGGGCTTGGGCAGATGGATTGCGGGGCATAGTCTGGGGAGAGCTGGCAGAAACACAAAGCCTGTCAAGAGCCACAAGGGATAGGGGGAAATGGAGGGCCATGATCCCTACATCCTGAAAAGACATGGCACATAAAAAGACATGTAATGAGAAAGGAGGGCATGGAGAATCTGATACTCATGGGGCAAACAGAGAGAAAGAGAGACAAGGGAAAACAATGCATGACATACCTCACAGCTTTAAGCAAGTGGATGACAGAATGTGATCTGGGGGAGGTGGCAGTGGGAAGAAACTTGTTCAGAGCGGTAAGGGAGAGAGGGAGGTGGAGAGCCATGATCGCCTACATCCTGAAAGGACATGGCACATAGAAAGAACATGGTGCAATGATTAGTAAGCTTGGCTTGCAAGAATAATTACATCTTAGTAGTGAGTTCGATCATCACTTGGTGCCCCTATAATTTTAGCTTTGTGCCACATCTGAGCTATGCTTACAAAATCAGCCTAGTAATTGACACTGCATGGTGTCTGTCAGTTTCATGCCTTAATGTGATATATAGATATATGAGTGGACACAGAGATTAACACTGAGTGGCGACAGCCTGTTTTATGTTTGATTGCAATCTTCAAATGGTCTGAAGATTGTGTTCAAGCAGTCAAGGGACTGTGTTGATCTCTGTGTCCACACTTATATTTATATATGCCCTATCCTGGTATTGAGCACTTTTACCCATAAGTATAGCATATCTTTAAACTATATTATCATATTTTATATATATATATATATATATATATATATATATATAAAAGAAATGAAATGAAAGTGTGTATCTTAATATTACATGACATTTTCAAAAGCGAAGCAACTGGTTTCACTTCTGCTCTTCAGGCTTCTACTGGAGATTTAACTTAGATTAAAATAACAGGAAAATGTGTAATGAAGAGGAGAACAAAATGAACACAAAGAGTTAGAGCCAAATAACAATGAGCCCCAACAAACATTCACACTGTTTACACAGGGAAGGTTTGTGGGACCCGATATAAAGTGCCTCCAGCAACTTGAGATGAAATAGAGAGTGTGACCGTGACACAGCAGTGAACCAATCAGCACTAAAATTAGCAGGAGACCCTTTGTTATTTAAAAGGTGCTCACATGTTGCGGGATCATAAGTATTTGGGAAAAGTTCATTCAAAGATAAGGTGTGATTACTGATCTTAGTGGGAACATGTTTGATTCTCATGTCCAGTAGTTCTTCCTATGAGTAGTCATCAGCACCGCAACTACAGTTATATTTATAAACAATAGAATTAACTTGATGGGGTGGGAGAGCATCATTGTATCCAGAATGAAACATAGGCTGGGTTTGGAAAACTATACAGACCTCAGCAGAGAAAAAACAACAAAAACATTAGCTGAAATCTGCCTAGTTATGCATTCACACTTGGATCCAATCCATGGAAGTCTAAGATATGCAGGGTTTCTTTTAACTGTACAAAGTTTGACCTTTTTGAACTCCACAATCTTGTTCTGGATGGCTGAATGAATGAACAGTATTTGGGCAGGGGGTGGGGGTGATACCCTAAACCACATAAGGTTTCCTTCACAAAATTAATTTCATCATCCAAGAAAGACTTTAAACATATCATTAATGCCCTATGAACTAGGGTTCTAATTATGTGAGCACCTTTTAAATGGAACCTGTTGCTTCACTTTTAAAAATGTCATGTAATATTAAGCTACACACTTTCATTTCTTTAATTAGATTTTGTACATTTTAAAAATATTTTCAAATATATATAAGAGGCTGATGATAGCTGCATACAGACCAGCTTGAAATAGACTATACTCATGTTGAGGTATTTTGTTTTTTTGAGGTAAAATATACATATGCTCTGTTATAATAAATACATCAAGCTCTCTTTGGCTCAGTTTTAATAATTAATATTACTAGGTTCCACCCAGATTATATACCAATGGCTCGATTACCTGTACTGTATATATCTATATATATATATATATATATATATATATATATATATATATATATATATATATATATATATATATATTGTATATCAATAGACAAAACTAAAATACTTGAAAATACATCAAACAGTTAAAACCCAACCTAAATGGAATCTATTCTTAAATGTCTAGCCAGGTATACCAACGGCTTTCCTTATTTCATTCTCCAATTCACTCTCGTGTAGTCACTAGGTTTCACCACATGGGATCATCAGGCTGAACAATGACAGACTATCATCACTGGTGTCCGTTTATTTTTGATATGTTTGTAATTACTTTTGATAATGGCTTGACTTAGTGTATTAAAAATAAGGAAAATATTTGTTTTAACTTATTTACTCATAAAATAAATAGACTTGTTTTTTTATTTAATGAAACGTGTATAGATCTATGGTATATATATATATATATATATATATTTATAATAAAGTTCATAACTAGGTTTCACCACATGGAATCATCAGGCTTTTTTTTTTTTACTCCAACTTTGTTTTAACAGATGCCAATTTTTTTCTTTAGAAAAAGTTGGCGATTTCTTTTGCCATACCAGTTTTTTTTTTTTTTTTTCTCTTTTTTTTCAGATGAGTTTAAAAATAGAATTTACATTTTATATATATATATATATATATATATATATATATATCGGAGTTTAAAACAAGAACATGTTAAAAATCACTAAACAATAGCAATCTTGTTTCAAGACTATAAATGTGTCTCCTTAGGTGATGGTAAATTACTGGTGAGTGAATGATTAATTTCAATAGCAGAATACTTCCCTTTTTTTTTTTTTTAAGAAAAAACTAAAAACAGTTAAAATGAGGTTTGTGGGTTTACTGTGTGTGTGTGTGTGTATATATATATATATATATATATATATATATATATATATATATATATGTGTGTGTGTTAGTTTTGAACAATAAAAAATAATAAAAACTTAAAATTTTCAGACACACTGAGTTGTATATTAATATTTTTTCGATTTATTATTTCAATTAGATTCCTTGACTAGTTTCAGCCAGCATGGCCATCATCAAGAGGAAAAAAATTTCTGCTTGTTTGTAGTGGTGAACTACAGGAATGAATGACTTTCTGAAGAAAATGAACTTTGGCTGTAGTTTTCATTTGCTTTTTTATTTTTTTATCATAAATTTGGGTCAGTCCTTTTGTTGATCAAACTATCACTTTTAAGTTGTTATTTAGGATAGATACTGGATAACTTTATGCTTCTATGAATTCCCTTTGTCATTTTGACAGTTTTATTGGTTCCTGGAAAGGGGATGTGTCTCTGTTAAGTGTGTGTGTTATTTGGTTCTTAGGAAGTGAGTGAGTATGATGTGTGTATAAGTGTGTGGCCTCAACACCTCTGCAAGGATATATATATATATATATATATATATATATATATATATATATATATATATATATATATTTTTTTAATGAAAAACAGACCACTTTAAGGTACCATTACAATAATTTATTTCACCAAAATCCTTTTTAAAGGACTCCGGATCATCAGGTAACAATTCCAACAACGAAATGAAAGGAAAAATCTTAAAGTGGTCTGTTTTTCATTAAATATTAGCTCTGTATTCACATTGAGCTCTCAGGATTTCATCCTCCTTGAATTACCCATTCGGTTTACCAAGTTCTTCGTAACTTAATTATATATATATATGTACACACACACACATACACACACACTACAGTTCAAAAGTTTGAGGTGGCCCCTGGTAATTTTTTAAATTGGCCAAAAATGTAGTGTAGTTGTTTTGTAGTTTAAGTAAGAGAAAATTATTATAGATGGTTAAAAAAAGTGAGACATGATTTTTTATTAGAAACTAGCAATAGAGTCCGGCATTGCCCGGGGATGTAACAGTAAGAGATAGATCAAGTATCGACCATCATAAAGACTGAAAAATAAAATTGACAAAGATTATTGTTTAAGATTGACGGACACGCATGTCTCAATTAGTTTTTTTTTTTTTTTTTGGTTTTTTTTTTTTGTTTTTTTTTACAAATTGGTCAATCTCAAACAAAAACTTTGTTTTCAATTGTTATGAGACTACCGATTGAATAGAATTTTATTATAAACAATTGTCTTGTAAATGGAATTTTTAAAGCATTCTGAATGTAAAAATAAAGAAAATGTGTGCAATAAGAAACACTACCTGCCAAAAAAAAAGTGAAGTTTTGTTGAAATTGGTTGAAAAATGTAGGAAATTCAATCCCTTATATAAACGAACACACACACACACACACACACAAACAACCTGGGTTTTATAATAAGTATAACTTGATGTGAGTTGTCCCCTTTCATTTTTTAAAGAGATGCCTCTTAATCGGGTTTTCAAATTGATTTTGTGCAAAAACAATTGTGTTTTTCCAATTTTATGCTGTCAGAACCACCGCAAGGTAATTTTATGTAGTCCTGTGAAGTTTTGTTGAAATCGGTTGAAAATGTAGGAAATCTGACCCAATATATAAATGTACAGACACATACATACACACACACACACAATCTGTGTTTTATAATAAGAAAGATTTTATGAAAAAAAGCATTTTATGATTAAATTTTTGCTCTCGTCAAAATATTCCCTATTTGCCTTGATTACTGTTACAATTTACTGTTTATCTTTATACTGATTCTTTCCAGTTCTTTAATCAGTTTCTTGATGTTAAGATGAAATTCATCAAGGAATGCACTGTAGTTTTTTCCTACCCAAGTACTTTTGATCTCCTCCATGATCATCGTCAGTGATAAATTTAAAGACAAATTGTTACTGTGATAAAATTTGTATTCGTTGTGATGGTGATTTTAAAAAAAAAACGTGTGATGGTGACTTAAAAAAACATGTGTGAATGCATTCTGTTATAATTATTTTAAAATTTTAATTTATCCATTGTAGTTCTGAAAATTTTGTAAAACAAGCATCCCAATATAAGGGGGCTGACTGGAAATTGGTAGGATTCAAAATGACATTAAATGTTTTTTATATGTTCTTCAACATGTTGCTACTAAACTTGTAATAAGTTTTGTTGAATGTTGGTAGATTGATTTTTATTTAGAAGGACTCAAGAATTTGAAGATTTTGTTTTGTGGTCATTGAACCAACATACGTATATACAGGGTGTGATAGGCAAGTAGTTGCCATTTTATATATTTAATTTCACATATGCGCATTGTTTTTAATTTTGTCGACTGCACAGTATAGTAGGGTCAGTTGGGCACCATCTGTGAATAAAAGATTATCATAATGCAATTTGCTCTGCCAGAAATTTGGAAACGTCATATTGTATTTCTTGGTCTTCACGCAAATGAACTCGCCCAGTGTGTACTTGTACTGCTGCCGGTGAATACCCGAGAGTGAGAGTGTGAGGTAACCGCTTTGTAGGAGTCACAGTTGTGAGCACGTAGACTCAGAAGGATGTCCTACTTCGATACTGAATTTCCCTGACTGTAAATATATATTATTATTGCTACTAACCGCATTTTTGGATCTACTAACCGTATTACCAATTGTATTATTACGTCAATACATTTATTTGCTATATTTCATTCCTGCATTTGTCATTCATTTGAGACCGGATTTCATCCCAGAATCCACAACAAATATGAACATTTCAAAGTGTTTGAATGATTCAGAAAGAGTTGGATGAATCTAATGGTGATTATGAAGGTACAGCATATTGGAAAATGCACTCAGATTGTTCTGATAAGAACTCCTGAATTTGTTGGGGAGATCCAGGCCATGATTGTCAATGATCCCTTCAAGTCAATGGCCATTTACTTATATTTCATGACAATCACAAAATGCCACTGATAACAGTGCGATGATGTACAATAATAGTACATTATCTTATTTGCTATCATAATTCAATCATTACATTTTTTCAGGAGAGCTTGCATGGATACAAGTTGTTTTCATTGATATGGAATTATTCTTCAAATAAGCAATTTATTATGAAGTTATGCCTGTAATATATAAAGTAGAGATTGTTTTATTACTTTTATTATCAGTTTATTTGATAATGTGAATCTTTTCATGTACGTTATTGGTTGTCACACCAAGGTTAGCCTACCGACAAACACCACTTGGAATTGTTTCTTTTTTAGAATTGTAGTGTAAGATGGCCCCACCCCAATTTTTAAGGGTGGTTTAAAGGTTATCTTATACACAGAAATATACAGTATATGTTGGTCTGTTCATCTCTATCAATGTAATTCTATCACAATTTTTAATATCTCTCAAGACCATTATCTCTCTCACTGTGTTAATATTGATTAATATAATACTATCTCATGAAAAGACTGAGATAGATATGAAAAGACTGAGAAAGACAGATAGATATGAAAAGACTGGGATAGGTATGATTAAAGAAAGATCTATCAGAACAGGCTGAAATAAAAAGATGATGATAAAGATGAACAAACTGAAATAGATTGGTATTAATAGATAATAACAGATTAAGATGGGATTATATTAGTAGACACATTTATACAGATATGAACATATGGGGATAGACATGATGCAGTTATATAGATATTTACAGACCAATACATGATCATATTGATAGATATTAACAGATTGAGAAAGAACAACATTGATAGACATGAACGAACAGATAGATATAGATATATATGAACAGACTAATAGATAGATATGTACAAACAGACTGAGATAGGTAAATACATATAAACAGAGTGAGATAGATATGAACAGACTGTGATAGATGTGAGTGAAGAAAGGTCCAACGGAACAAGCTGAGATAAACAGGTGAAGATGAAATATGAACAGGTTCACACAGAAGAATATTCATAGATATCAACAGATAGTGATACCCTTATATAGATATAAACAGACAAACATAATTATACTGATATAAGCAGATTGAGATACAGTTATATTAACAGGTACTGACAGAAGTATATTTATAGATATTAATATACTGAAATAGAATTATAACAGACTGTGATGCAATTATACAAATATTAAGAAACAAATATAATTATGGGGGATTATATCTGTCACTGTCAATCTATCACAGTCTGTTAACACTTTATCATTCAACCCACCCCATAAATATTGGCTTGCGATGTTCAACCTGCTGTAACCTGTCCCATGTCTACTCTGCCATAATATATGATGGCATCATCACAAATAACGAAGGAAGTCACGCAAACAGTGAGACTTTGAAAGCTGATATGTATGAAGGTTAAACAGTTATTGTAATTTTTTCTTTAATCATCATCATCATCACCCTCCTTCTCCACATCTTCATCACCATTGTTCTTCTTTTCCCTCTTCAGCATCATTCTTCTTTCCTTTCTCTCTAATCATTCTTCTATCATCATCATCATCGTCCTCTTCTAGCATCATTTTTGTCATCATTAACTTTCTGTAATCATCATCATCAACAACATTATTCTTCTTCTTCTTCTATCATCATCATCATCATCAACAACATTATTCTTCTTCTTCTATCATCATCATCATCATCAACAACATTATTCTTCTTCTATCATCATCATCAACAACATTATTCTTCTTCTATCATCATCATCATCATCAACATTATTCTTCTTCTTCTATCATCATCATCATCATCACCAACAACATTATTCTTCTTCTTCTATCATCATCATCATCATCAACAACATTATTCTTCTTCTTCTATCATCATCATCAACAACATTATTCTTCTTCTTCTATCATCATCATCATCAACAACATTATTCTTCTTCTTCTATCATCATCATCAACAACATTATTCTTCTTCTTCTATCATCATCATCAACAACATTATTCTTCTTCTATCATCATCAACAACATTATTCTTCTTCTATCATCATCATCAACATTATTCTTCTTCTATCATCATCATCAACAACATTATTCTTCTTCTATCATCATCATCAACAACATTATTCTTCTATCATCATCATCATCAACAACAACATTATTCTTCTATCATCATCATCAACAACATTATTCTTCTATCATCATCATCAACAACATTATTCTTCTTCTATCATCATCAACAACATTATTCTTTTTCTATAATCATCATCATTATCAATAACATTTTTCTTCTATCATAGTCATCATTATTAGTAACATTCTTCTGTCATCATCATCATGAACAACTTTCATCATCAAGAACATTCATCATCAGCAGAATCCCTCTATCATCATCATCCTCTGCCTCCTCAACATTCTTCTATTATCAATGTCATCATCATCAACATTATTCTCCTCTTATCATCACCATCATCACAACCCTTTTTTCACACACATCATCATCACTCTCTCATCATCATCATCATCACTATACCATAATATATTATGACATCATTACAAATAACACAAGAAATAACACAAACAGTGAGACTTTGACCACAAACTATAAGGTCTTGAGGGCTATTTTATGGGTGTGTCTGAGTGTGTTGAATGCTAAAGGGTTAATATAATTCTATCTCAATCTGTTAATATCTGTCGGTATCAATTTATCACATCGTTAATATAATCCCCATAATTTTATGTTTGTTTCTTAATATCTGTATAATTGCATCACAGTCTGTTATAATTCTATTTCAGTATATTAATATCTATAAATATACTTCTGTCAGTACCTGTTAATATAACTGTATCCCAATCTGCTTATATCAGTATAATTATGTTTGACTGTTTATATCTATATAAGGGTATCACTATCTGTTAATATCTATGAATATTCTTCTGTGTGAACCTGTTCATATTTCATCTTCACTTTCATCTGTTTATGTCAGCCTGTTCCATTGGACCTTTCTTCACTTACATCTGTCAAAGTTTGTTCATATCTATCTCAGTCTGTTCATATCTATCTATCTATCTCAGTCTGTTCATATCTATCTATCTATCTCAGTCTGTTCATATCTATCTATCTATCTCAGTCTGTTCATATGTATCTATCTATCTCTGTTCATATCTATCAATGTTCTTTCTCAATCTGTTAATATCTATCAATATGATCATGTATTGGTCTGTAAATATCTATATAACTGCATCATGTCTATCCCCATATGTTCATATCTGTATAAATGTGTCTACTAATATAATCCCATCTTAATCTGTTATTACCTATTAATACCAATCTATTTCAGTTTGTTCATCTTTATCTTCATCTTTTTATCTCAGCCTGTTCTGATGGATCATTCTTTATTCATATCTATCCCAGTCTTTTCATATCTATCTATATCTGTTCATATGTATCTATATTTCAGTCGTTTCATATCTGTCTCAGTCTTTTCATGTCTCTCTGTCAATCTGTCTTTTCATGTTTGTCTGTCTCAGCCTTTTCATGTCTGTCTGTCTGTCTGCCTCAGCCTTTTCATGTCTGTCTGCTTCAGCCTTTTCATGTCTGTCTGTCTGTCTGTCTGTGTCGGTATTTTCATATCTGTCTGTCTGTCTATATCAGTCTTTTCATATCTTTCTGTGTATCTGTCTGAGTCTTTTCATGTCTGTCTGTCTGAGTCTTTTCATGTCTGTCTGTCTGAGTCTTTTCATGTCTGTCTGTCTGAGTCTTTTCATGTCTGTCTGTCTGAGTCTTTTCATGTCTGTCTGTCTGAGTCTTTTCATGTCTGTCTGTCTGAGTCTTTTTCATGTCTGTCTGTCTGAGTCCTTTTCATGTCTGTCTGTCTGAGTCTTTTCATGTCTGTCTGTCTGAGTCTTTTTCATGTCTGTCTGTCTCTTTCATGTCTGTCTGAGTCATTTCATGTCTGTCTGAGTCTTTTCATGTCTGTCTGAGTCTTTTCATGTCTGTCTGAGTCTTTTCATGTCTGTCTGTCTGTCTGAGTCTTTTCATGTCTGTCTGTCTGAGTCTTTTCATGTCTTTTTTGCCTGTCTGAGTCTTTTCATGTCTGTTTTCCTGTCTGAGTCTTTTCATGTCTGTTTTCCTGTCTGAGTCTTTTCATGTCTGTCTGTCTGTCTGAGTCTTTTCATGTCTGTCTGTCTGTCTGTCTCAGTCTTTTCATGTCTGTCTGAGTCTTTTCATGTCTGTCTGTCTGAGTCTTTTCATGTCTGTCTGTCTCAGTCTTTTCATGTCTGTCTGTCTGGAGTCTTTTTCATGTCTGTCTGTCTGAGTCTTTTTCATGTCTGTCTGTCTGAGTTTTTCATGTCTGTCTGTCTGAGTCTTTTCATGTCTGTCTGTCTGTCTGTCTTAGTCTTTTCATGTCTGTCTGTCTGTCTGTCTGAGTCTTTTCATGTCTGTCTGTCTGTCTCATGTCTGTCTGTCTGAGTCTTTTCATGTCTGTCTGTCTGTCTGTCTGAGTCTTTTCATGTCTGTCTGTCTGTCTGTCTCAGTCTTTTCATGTCTGTCTGTCTGTCTGTCTCAGTTTTTTCATGTCTGTCTGTCTATCTGTCTCAGTCTTTTCATGTTTCTCTGTCTATCTATCTCACTCTTTTCATATCCGTCTGTCTGTCTCAGTCTTTTCATATCTAAGTCTGTTTATATCGATCTCTGTTTATATCTAAGTCTGTTTATATTTATCTCATCCACTCTATTTGTCTCTTTCTCTCTCTATGCATACAATTCCCTTACTGTCTGTTTATGTCTCTTCATAAATTTGTCTCTTTTTCATTTTTCCATTTGATGCTTATCTGCCATGCAGAAATGACGAGTGTTCAGTTTTGCAAAGTGTGACAACTTGATTTGATTCTTTGTATCAGAGTTAAATATGCAATGATATATGTTTATATTTAGCAATCAAAGGAAACAGAGAAATGCATAGACTGAAAAAAAAAAAAAAAAAGAACCAAACGCTAAAACATCAGCAAAAATGGTGTCAAAATGAAAGCCAAACAGAATTCTGGTTTTGTCTCAGAGGGTTCATAGCAACCTCATCATACTTGTTTGAAATAAATGTTGTCAGAGGAAATGAAAAATATTTTATTATTTATTCTCGGAATTGGTTCTTTTCTGGTCGGCAGATTCACAAACCAATTTTTGAAACTAAACAAAAAAAAAAAAAAAAATCTAAAAGACAAAATAGAAAACTGCAAAATCAACAAATACTTTGTTGTGTTTGTTAAGTTTCTGCATTAATAGATATTTTTTTTCATGGTTCCTTTCAAATTATAAAGTAGAACTGACTCGGGTTTTCACAATAAATATCTGATCTTTTTTTTTTTCATCCATTGAACATGACAATGGATTGGCTTTGTTATCTACAATATATTGATTAGTTTTAAAGATCCTCTCACTGTAAATGTAACAATAGTATATATGTCATACCCCATATAAAATTTGCCATGTCTCAGATTCTACTATCATTTGGGTGGGAGGTTCAGATGGAGGTTATGACGTTCATTATTTTTCAGCCGTGATTCAGAATTTTACTGTGACTTTTGTTATTTCTTCATATCTATTATTACTTATCTCACATCATCATCATCATCATTATACTGCTTCTGTCTTATCATCATCTCTCATCATCATCTCTCATCATCATCATCATTCCTCCAATCATCACCATCAGCATTTTCTTTCTTCTATCTTGCCATCATCATCATCATCATCATCATTATTCTCTATTCAACATCGTTTTCCTTCTTCTCTCTTAGCATCATCATTTTCTTCTTCTTTTCATCATCATTATTCTTCTCTGCTAATCATCATCACTTTTCTTCTTTTACCATCATCATCATCTTTTCTCATCATTCTTCTCCAATCATCATCATCATTTCTTCTTTTATCTTACCATCATCATCTTGTCTTATCATCATCATCCTTCTCATGATCATTTTCCTTTTTCTCTCTTACCATCATTCTTCTTTTCTCTCATTATCAATCATTCCTCTCTCTCACATCCTCAAGATTCTTAGCTCATCATTTATCATCATCATCATTTACCTTCTTCTCTCATACCATCATCATCATTTTTCTTCTCTTACCATCATCATCATCCTTCTCCACTAATCATCATCATTTTCCTTTGTCTCTCTTACCATCATCATCATCATCATCATTTTTCTTCTCTCTTACCATTGTTCTTTTTCTTTTCTCTCATTATCATCATTCCTCTCTCTCTCTTCCTCAAGATTCTTATCCCATCATTTATTATCATCATCATTTTCCTGCTTCTCTCATTCCTTCATCATCATCATTCTTCTTTTTCTCTCTTATCATCATTCTTCTTTTTCTCTCATTATCATCATTCCTCTCTCAAGATTCTTATAATTTATCATCATCATCTTCCTCATAATCATTATTCTTCACTCCTGTCATCATCATTCTTCTACTTCTCTACCATCATCATTCTTTTACATCTTCAGCATATCATCATCATCATCATTCTTCTTCTATAATCATCATCAATTTCCTTCTCTCTCATCATTGTCATTTTTTTCTTTTCCCTCATCAACATCATTCTTCTCTCTATCATCCTCGACATTCTTTTCTCAGCATCATCATCATCCTCATCATTTTTTCTCTTCCATCATCATCCCTATCATCATGACGCTTCTACTTCACTCGCATCATCATCATCACTCTCTCATCATGATCATTCTTCTTCTTTCCCATCAACATTCTTTTTTTCTCTCATCATCATCATAATTGTTCTTCTTCATTTCTCCGTCATCCTCACCATTCATCACCTCTTCTCTATCATAATCAGTCTTCTCCTCCTCCTCCCCAATATCCTCATCTTTTGTCCCATCATCATCATCATTTCTTCTCCTTTCCTCCTTTCACTGGAGTTCAAGATGTTAAAAAGCTCAACCTTTCTACCTGAAGGTACCTCTGCTCAGCTCATTCAACTAACATGATACTCTTAAACGGCGTACCCTTTAAAGTGAGATGTCAGTCATAATTGACCATCCATCCATCTATCTATTTATCTATCTTCAGTTTTTTATTTTATTTAAAGCAATTCACCCCAAGCAAGACGGGAGTGCCACTAGCATGCAAGGGGTTACAGAGGATTGAGAGCAAGAGTAAAGAGGTATGTTTGAGGAAAGGTTACAGACAGGGAACAAGCTCAGATGTCGATTGACATTACACTTGAATATTTGAAGATCATAGTCATCGGTAAGTTAGTAAGTTAGGGGAAGTGAGTTCCACAGATGGAAAGTGTGAGAGAAGAAGCTTTTTTGAGTAGAAGAGATGGTTACATTTAACCATTTTGACAGTGAAAGGGTGGGACCAAGATGCCAGTCTGGTAGCTTGCTTAAATTCATGCAGTCTAGGAACCAGTAAAAGTAGCTTGTTGGAACAGTTGCTGTGAAAATACTTGTAGAAGAGACAGAAGGAAGCCACAGCATGTCTGTGGGGTAGCGATTGTAGGTTAGATACCAGATCAGGAACTATAATCTTGCATATTCTTCTCTAGATTTTGTCGAGCACCTTGAGACGTTCAGTGTGAGCACTAGATCATATATGACTGCAATATTCCATGCAAGGATTGATGGTTGATTTATAGATTATAGAACTCTCCTCCTCATTCAAACTGATTTTATCATTATCATCATTGTAGTTCTTCTTCTTCATTCTCCTATTTCCTGTGGCATCTGGACTCAAAGATGTTGAACTTTTCAACTTCAGCTCACATAACTCACCTAAACTGCATACGCTTTCAAGTGAGAAGCTTCTGCATCTATGGTTTTAAACACTGTCAGCCATGAGTGATTCATAGCTCGGCACCAAAATTGCTATGCAAATTCACCAGCATTGCCATCTACCTTGATCAACCACTTGAAATATCCAGTCATCAAACAGGGCGAGACCATGACCACAAACAGTGAAACTTTGAGAGTTGATATTTACAGGACACATTTGAGCATGTTGATTGCTAAAGGGTTAATATAATTCTATCTCAATCTGTTAATATTTGTCAATATCAATCTGTTACATTGTTAATATAATTCACCATAATTAAGTGTTTGTCTCTTAATATCTGTATAATATTTTTTAATATAATTTTATCTCAATCTGTTACTATTAACCCCTTTCCCACCAATTATTTTAAGAAAAATATTTCATTTTCAGACATCTTTTTTTTATCTGTTTTTAATATAGTAACTAAGAAACTGAGGCACCTTGAAGTACCTGAGTGGTGACTAACACCTCTGCCAGACATATGAGTTGACAATTGGACTTGTTTCATAAAAAGAATCAAGATTGATGTATAAACATGTCTGTAGCTGGTTTTTGAATATTGTGTTTTGAACGTGTATATTCGTCTTTGTCTAAAGAAGATATTTTCGGTAAAAATGTATATACATGTCTACGCTGGGGAATTGGTTTATACCAATCTGTTTCAATTTGTTCAATTTTATCTTCATCAGTTTATCTCAGCCTCTTCCGATCGATCTTTCTTTACTTACATCTATATTATACTTATCTATCTATCTGTTATATCTCGTCGCCAGTCGTTATATCTCGCAAAAAGATATAATAACAAAGTAAACCCGAGTGGTGGTTTAAATAATAATACTTTATATCGGAATGTAGGAATGTCAAAATACAGAGACAGAGTAGGAGTAAGCTAACCGCAATGGTGTAGTCAACGAAGACCTTTGTTGTCGCTCTGTTGATTCTCTCGACTGTTTACTGTGGTCGAACTTTATCAGCCACCGGAACGTCCATTTATGGTGAATGGGGAAGTCAGGTTATTTCATCACAACACTATCTATCCTCAGTATCTTAATGTTCTTCATTGTCCTCTTTTCAGGAGCAAGTCTTTTCTTCACTGGACCTGAAGATGTTGTAATGTTCGGCCTTCTATTGTTCATACCATCAGCTTATTGAATTGATGTATCTCTCCAAAAATGCTTGTACTTTAAAGCGTGAACCTTATATATTTTAATCACAGGTCAGCCATCTATATAATAAATTCCAATATCAGTGTGTCCCTTTTTTTCATTAAAGGGACATAACTCTCAATAGCTCATCTCTTTCTTCTATATAAATAAATACAATATCAGTGTGTCACATTTTTTAAACTTTACTCTTAAAATCCATAGCCCAGCATATCATACCATTTTAGAATCAGCAAATTAAAAACATTCCAGGTCTGATTCAGATCCCCAAGTTTTCTTTACTGCTATTGTTTTCAGTAATTTTTTTTGTTTTATGTGATTTTTTTGTGACAAAATTTTTTGTACAATAACAATTTTTTTTAACTTGCAAATAAATTTAGGAATAATTGAAATTAATTGTGAAATCCAGTAAAAGTCACCCATGAAATAAAAATAATTCTTTGTGCTGAAAGTAATGACATACATAAAACTGTCTTTAAATTAACACTTCCACTGCTAACTATGGAGATCTTCATTTTTCTTATCTTGCTCCAGCTGGCTAAGTACGGAAACCTACGTTTTTTTGCATATGAGTGTCCCGTTGCGCCATCTATTGTAAAATCGCAAAGGACAATGCTTCAAAAGATATCATGTGTATACCCATTAATGATCTGGTAAGTCATTCCCAGGTATATCCATGAAAATGGAAGGCTGTAAAACACACTGGTGCCAGTTTTCTGTGTAATAAAATATGTAGGTTGAAATTTGGCATTTTCTTTAAAAATGGCTGGCCGGATGGGAGCAGCACTGGGCAAATGAATAGCAGTGAAAGTGTTAAGTGGTGGCTGAAGAATTATTATTATTGTCCTCATCTTTGTTGTTTTTACCACAATGTTTCAGCCATTGTGCTCTCCAACCTTCATCAGGGACTTGTGAATCTGAGTAACCTCATGTGAATTTCAATTTGAAACCTTTATTTTATAGTGTAAGATTGTTCTCGTTACTACACCCTGATGTTAGGGAGAAGTGTGAGGAAGTAACACTTTAATATATACCAGAATGCAACATTTTGATCTGAGGGAGTTGTGCCAAGTAACAACACTTTGATTATTAGTCAGAATGCAGTTTTTGGTCCTAAAATGAAAGCCCAAGAGAATGGCAAGGAACAACATTTAGATCATATGCAGAATGCCAAGAAACAACACTTTGGACATAAACAGAATGCAACATTTTGAAACTAGGCAGAATGTCCAGAAAGGAACATTTTGATTCTCAGCAGAATGCCCAGGATGCAACATTTTGATCCTCAGCAGAATGCTAGGAAACAACACTTTGATCATAGGTAGAATGCCCAGAATGCAACATTTTGAAACTAGGCAGAATGCCCAGAATGCAACATTTTGATCCTCAGAAGAATGTCCAGAATGCAAAATTTGATGCTAAGCAGAATACCCAGAATGCAACATTTTGATCCTAAGCCAAATATAACAATTTGATCATAGGTAGAATGTCTAAAATGCAACATTTTGATGCTAAGCAGAATGTCTAAAATGCAACATTTTGATGCTAAGCAGAATGTTCAAAATGCAACATTTGGACTTGAACTAGAATTCACAATGTGTGCAGATACAATTTCTCATCTAAGGTCAAAGTACCAGAAAGCAACACTTTGATCCTCTACTGCATTCACAGTATGTACTCGTACTACTCCCTGATCTACATGTAAATAATTGTCATTTTTGATGGGTTATATGCTAGATATCTTTATTATTATTATTTCTAATATTTTATCCATTATCATAATGTTCCCTCCTTCATATTTTTTCCATTATTATGATTATAATAAATCACTGTTTTTATTGCAGTTGCAAATTTTTTTATTATTTTATTTTTGCAATCAATATTGTCGGTTATCATTGCAGGCATCAGCTGCTGCCATCTTTGTTCCTTTTCTCTTTTTTGCTCTTATGATTATGGCAATAATAATAATAATAATAATAATAAAAGTGGAAAAGAAGATGATCAAGTGATGGAACAATGATTGAGCATCCTCGTATTTTGGAAATCAATTATTTTTAATCATTTTGAAGGCATTTTGACCATGGATTTGCCCACAATGTAATTCAGGACACACATGCATTGATAAGATTGTTTCTGAGAGGTGCATCATAGAATTTGAGAAATAGGCGGGAGTCTTCCCTCAAAAGTGTGAATGTCCACTTTGATAATAGCTTTCACTCTATCTTTCTGTTGTGATCATAGTTCTCTCAAGATTCTTAGCTTTTGTTGCTTTCAGCAATATTTATCCCCCTCTGTGGTCCTGCCTATGGTCATTATGGTCAAATGATCAGTATGGTCATTATGGTCAGATCAGGCTGAAAACACTAACAAAATTCAGTTATGTGCCATGTGTGATACACACTTAAGCGATCATGTATCTTTTGATACATGACTGACGAGGCAGATTTTTTCCTGCAGTAGGTTGTCATTTCTTTCTGCAGCAGACGAGACAGACTGGTTTGTCTTGCTATTTACTCATATCATAGCTGGGAGGAGAAGAGGATTCATACCTTTTCCAAGGGTATTAGAATGTAAGTGAATTTAATGGAGTCAACTGGAATTTGAACTCTGCTCTCCGATTCCTCAATCTGAGCCACTATCCATTACTCTACCATTACTCCCTATTTTGATACATGACTGATGAAGCAGATATTTTCTTCTAGTAGGTTGCCATTTCTTTCTGCAGTAGACCAGTTGCCATCTAAAACTATAGAACCCAGTCTGTCCTGCTATTTACCCATAACTGGAGGGGAGAAGAGGATTCATACCTTTCCCAAGGGTATTAGTACATAAGTGAATGTAATGGAGTCAACTGGAATTTTAACTCGGCTCTCCAATTCCTCAATTTGAGCCACTATCCATTACTCCACCTTGCTTCTTTCAATCACTGTATTTAATCAGTGTCAATCCCAAGGAAGATTTTGATAATGAACCTCTTGAGAACACCAGGTACTGTAACCAACATCCTACAATCCACGGTATGTTTTATATAACCCACAAAATGTTGATAACCCATCAAAAACAAATCAGTTGATCTCTATGATCCTCATTCCTATATTTGCTCAAAATTGATGAGTAGATTACTTACCATATGACCTGAATATAAGACAACCCTGGTTTCTGAAGCTAAAAACAGGGAATAAATTATATCCTTGAATATAATACAAATCCCTGTTTCTGAAGCTAAAAACAGGGAATAAATTGCATCGTTGAATATAACCCCATGTCTCTGAAGTCAAAAACAAGGAATACATTGCATCCTTGAATATAATATGACCCCATATTTCTGAAACCAAAAACAGGGAATAAATTGCATCCTTGAATATAATATGACCCCATCTTTCTGAAGCTAGAAACATGGAATAAATTATTTCCTTGAATATGGCCCTGTATTTTTGAAAGCAAAACCAGGGAATAAATTGCATCGTTGAATATAATATGACCCCATCTTTCTGAAACCAAAAACAGGGAATAAATTATTTCCTTGAATATAATATCACCCCATGTTTCTGAAACCAAAAACAGGGAATAAATTGCATCCTTGAATATAATATGACCCCATCTTTCTGAAGCTAGAAACATGAAATAAATTATTTCCTTGAATATAATATGACCCTATATTTTTGAAAGCAAACCAGGGAATAAATTGCATCCTTGAATATAATATGACCCCATGTTTCTGAAACCAAAAATAGGGAATAAATTGCATCCTTGTGTATAATATAGCCCTGTATTGAAACCATCATTATATAAATTTATTTTGAAAAGTTTTACCATATTATCCATTAAAACCTTAATGTTATACATATATTTCACTAAAATATTTAATTTTTCATGATATTAAAAAATAAAAATGAATCAAATGTTTAACCATTGCATTCTTCTTAATTTCCATTTCAAAACTTATTTTTGGGGAAAGGTGTTTTGTTTTAACATTATGGTTATCAAAAAGTGACAGATCTTGTGTATTTATTAAATATCGGTGAATTTCCTGTCTTTGAGATAAAAGGTTCAATTATACCAATTCCTAAAGAACAAATATTGCCGACATATCAAATACCTTTTGTTAAAATTGCTGTCCACACCTGCTTACATTGTTTTATCATCTATTGTATTAACTGAGTGTATTTGCAATCTTTCTGTTTCAAATAAAAGGTTTTTAAGCTGAGTAAAAATTTCTGAAAATGTCTAATTGTGTATATGGTGAGACAGAGAAGTACTAGGAAGAGGAAAAAATTCAAACAACTATGTCCTGACCCTAAAAAGAAGAGGTATTGAGCAAAATTTCATGGGAAAATTAGCTCAGGGGGAGGTGTTGTAATGGAATGTTCCACACTCTCTATCACCTATGTGGACTGACTACATCAGTAGATATATATATATATATATATTGTAGTGATAATTGACTACATCAGTAGATATATATATATATATATATATATATATATATATATATATTGTAGTGAGATATATATATATATATATATATATATATATATATATTGTAGATAATTGATATATATATATATATATATATATATATATATATATATTGTAGTGATAATTGACTACATCAGTAGATATATATATATATATATATATATATATATATATATATATATATATATATATATATATATATATTGTAGTGATAATTGACTACATCAGTAGATATATATATATATATATATATATATATATATATATAGTGATAATTGACTACATCAGTAGATATATATTGTAGTGATATATATATATATATATATATATATATATATATATATATATATATATTGTAGTGATAATTGGAACGAAAATATTCTCCCACCTGATCGCAAACGGCAACGTATATGTTCCGCGTGCAAGGTTTCTCTTTTTGACCGGAAAAAGAAACATGGCCACCCCCAGAAAGCCTGTATTTGTGAATGGTCACGTAACCTCATGTGGGCAGTCTCGTAAAGCCACAGAAAGTGGATTCACGCATGCAAATGAAGGAAGGCAGAAAAGGAGATAAAAACGCTGAACACCGGCGTCTGGACAGTTAGAAAAATGGAGTCTCTTTTGTAATGTGGAAGGAGAATCATGTAAAGGAGAAAGCAGAGGTGCAGAAGAAGATTATTGAGAAAATTGAAGGTGTTTATCAGTCGTTGCGGTTTTACACCAGGCATATCAAGAAAATATTATGATTTGTTCAGGAAGTTTCGGCAGACGTTTCGGATTGCAACAACAACAACTACACATACGTAGTAAGCACAGGATATACCTGGACTTGCTTCAGGAATTACTAGCTTGTTAATTGATTCTTTGTCTTTCTCTTTTACAATAAACCTCTCTTTCTTTCATCTATGCACATGTTACTGTTCCTTTCACTCGAGTACCACCTTTGTCTGCTTATAACCTCTATAAGGTTACAACAGTATAATACGCCCCTGCCACTTTTTTGTCTTTAATTTTTGTTTCTTGCACCAGAAAATATAGTACTGTTTTGTGAGTGTTGGAATCTCCAAGCCTTTCTTTCTTGATTACATCTCCTCAAACTGTTTTTGTTTCTTACTTAAACTGTTTTTGTTTATTATTTTTGTCATTCGTATTGTCCTTAACACATGCTAGATTTTAATATTGGAGTTTGAGTATTAAAAATTCTTGACTCAAACCACTGCCTAAAATTTGACTATGCATCAGAACTTTTTAGCATACCTTTATACTTTGCCCATGTTATTTTCAGCATTTATCAATAGAACCACATCTTGCTTGCTTCAAGTCTATTTTTATTTGTGATGCAATTGTCCAGCTTTCCCTGCCATATAGAAGGGTAGCTATCACATAGCAATCTAGCACTATTTTCTTTTTTTCTAATGTTATTTTCCAAACTCTTGGCACTTTATTTTGAAATGAATCCTTCACTGTCTCTGTGCACCTTTTAATTTAGGTAACCTTGACATATTTGGGAAAGACATTAGAATAATCCAGGATGTACACTGGCAGCAATTTGGATTTGACTGGAATTTGAACTTGGCTATCAGATTCTTCAGTCCGAGCTGATATCGATTACTTCACCGTGCCTCCCATATATATATATATATATATATATATATATATATATATATATATAATTATAACATAAATATGTTACAATATCACTACAAAAATAGCCATTTTGTTTCAACACCTCTGGTGTCTTATCAAGTGATGAACATCATCACTTGATAAGACACCAGAAGTGTTGAAACAAAATGGCTATTTTATAGTGATTTTATAACATATTTATGTTATAATTTTTAAATAAATAATTATATTCGCTCTACTCTGTATTGATAGAATAGTAATTGTTGATTATTGGAATTTTTTCCGTATATACCAATCATATACTTGTGTGTGTATATAGCTTACGGTCAAATCACGCTGAAACACCAGTTCTCGTCCCTACGATCACCGGTTAAGCAGCGTAGAGCCAGGTCAGTACTTAGATGGGGGACCGCTTGGGAACACCTGGTACTGTAAGCCCCAAAGTCCAACCCTTACCTCACAGTCGGTGGGGGGGTAAACTGTAGTGTCAGAGCTATGCGCCCGGAACTTCGTTCCTGGTAGGGCCACCAAAGGCGGACAGGTCTGACACACACGCCGCTAACAAGGGCTCTGGTGAAAATCCAAGAGCATCTGCATCGGTACCTGGCGGCTTCTGGTCGTTCCTGTCTCTCATGCCTGTGGGAACCCCAGCGGCAAGCAAGAACGTTATCCGAGTAGGCCTGGGTACCCTACTTCTGTAATTTATCCCAAGAATCTTCTTCTCATAACAGGAAGAAGCCGCATCAGTAGTAGTAGTAGTGTGTGTATATATATATATATATATATATATATATATATTATGTCTAATTTTTAAATAATTAATTGATTTTCTTTAATACATTATTATTTCTTATTACTATATAAACATAAATCAGTACCAGTCTTTAAGAAGTCATTCCTGTTTTGTAAGTAGTAAAATTAATGTTTACGGACCAACAGACTGAAAGATTTATTTGCAGGGATACAAAAGGTGATTATCTCCCTTAGGTGGAGATGCAGTCATGTGGAAAACGTGACAGCCGTTTAGTGATGTCACTCCATAGAATGACAAAAGTGATTCAATGAGTTTACAGGAAGGAGTCAAATGAAGGTGTTGTTTGTTTGGCCTGGCTAAATCTGCCTCTTTCAGCACTCAGCTCCATTTCCCATTTGGGAATATATCTTTCCTAGATATAGAAAGAAACTCTCTCTTGCTTGTTGCCCACAATTTGGGGAAACCCAAGACATGCAGTTTCCTGTTCGTGGCATATGTCCTTGCTTGAGACAAAGTAGATATGTCCAGGTTGCTAGAATCCGGTGTCCTAAATATTGCTTCACCAGAAACACATAAGAATCTCCAGCAGCTATTCCTGTTTTGTACTCCTTTCACACTGCTTATTGTTACATATATGTGTTATATTTTTCTCTGTGTGGGACATGTGTAAACATGTATATATAATTTTGTGTATGGCAGTGGTATAAAATGCTCTGAGAACAAAGCATGTTTATCAGTCCTTCTCCTTTCAGCCATTCTGTTCCATCTGTGAAATAATGGTGTCATTATATCATGGACATAATAATGTCCAAAATGGTGGGGGGGAATACAAATGGGAGAAGACACCTTTCTTCCATAATTTTCTCATTATATATTAAAAAAAATGTGACTGCTGACAGGATTTGAACCTGTATTCCTTTTTAATCTTCAAAGCCATTTTCAAAACCAGTGTGCATTACCCATGTGTCATGGGAAGCCATCAAATTGTGATCATGAATGTATCAGGGGTACACAAGTACATTGAGTGGGTGGTTTAATTTTAAAACCCTTTTATGCTCATGTATTCTTTATGTTAAATCTCATGATGTTTGCTGATGTATTTTTGGGGGCATTGTTTATATTCCATTGAGCAAACTCCTGCTGTTAATGTAAAATTAGCTTTCTGTTTTAGGTTGATTAAATTTTGAACTGTTTTTGAAATGTTTGTGATAATTTTTATACTGAGAAGAGCTAAATGTACTTCCATATATATTGTCACAAATCTTTTGTTGAAACAGGTTTTATTGAAGATCATAGGAAAAGTCAGTTCAAATAATTTCTTTCTTTTTAATCATTTCTCTGGAATTCCTGCAGGTTAATGGATATTTTAAATTGGTTCCAAAGTGTGTATGTATGTGTGTGTGTGTGTGTATATATATATATATATATATATATATATGGTAAAGTAGTCATTCAAAGAATAAGTCAATAAAGTTAATGTAATTAATGGCAAATTCACTTTGCTAACAGATTAAATAAAGCATTAACTCACTGACCATTCATTGAACGACACAGTCCTTGTTTTTATTAATTGTAAAATGGATTAAATGTTTACACAAAATTACCTGAAATTGAGAAAAAATTACATCTATGCCTGAGAATGGTAGATGTTTACTGAAAGTACTTGCAATATGGACCAAACATCTAATCCATTTTACAATTAATAAAAACAAAGATTGTGTCATTCAATGAGTGGTCAGTGAGTTAATGCCTTATTTAATCTGTTAGCGAAGTGAATTTGCCATTAATTACATAAACTTAATATTAATTAAGCTGCATTATTTATTTTTACTTTCATTTATGAACAAATATCCATGGGAAAGGGGCTTATGGCCACTTCACACTGAAACACTAGTTCTCATACAATCACCAAAGTTAAGCAACGTTGAGTCTGGTCAATACCTAGATGGGTATCTGCTTGGGAATGCTGTAAGCTTGGATGTGCAGCTGTTATAAAGTACTTCTGGCCATATCACATTGAAACACCAGTTGTTGTATGATCACTAAAGTTAAACAATGTTGAGTCTGGTTAATACCTTAATGGGTAACAGCTTGTGAATACTAGGTGCTGTAAGTTTGGATGTGTGGATAGTGTAATGGATGATGGTTCAGAATGAGAAATCAGAGAGTTGAGCTCAAATTTCAGTCAAGTTAAATTCACTTACACACACATACTTTGAATCCATCTCCCCAACTATGGATTAAATAGAAGAGCAGACTGGGTTTGCTAACTATGGTTGGCAACTACTTTAGAAGGGTGACTCTGAATTCAAAACCATAATAATTAAATCATGGGTTTCCCTTTGGTATATTATGGCACAGAGAAGTTACTCTTGCCAGGGTTACGGTGAAAACGTCAGCAACGGGATGATGCCGTCAAGTGCGGAATCTAACAGACTAGATTTGGTATTAAATTGTAATTGTGTCCTGCAAAAATATCTTTCATACTGGACAATAGATGAGATGTCTTTATTCTGAATTCAATGGAAACCATGGGAATGCATAGACCCTTGTGTCACGTAATATATGTGCAACCAAAATTCCTATGATGACACATGAACAGCATCAGGATGATGTACAGAATATGGTGTTCAGGTGGATGACCTAGTTAGTTTTACACAATATAATAACTGTATTTTGCTCTGTATAAGACTTATATTAGGCACCCACACCTAAAATTTGAAGGAAGAATTCAGAAAAAAATTTTTTTACTTGTATTTGATAGCACTCCCCACTCTCCCCAATTTTACCCACTGAATAGCATATTTTACTGATCATGACAAATTCATCACAGACTAAGAAAAAGTACCAAATTTATGGTAACTATTTAGAATGTAATAATTAGAAGAGCAATTAGACTCCATAATACTGCTGAAGACTAACCTTATTGCAACCTGAAATTCTTACTAATCATGATGAATTCATCACAAACCATGATGAAGCACTAATTTTATTTTCTACTAACCTGAGGTGGAACAATTACATTGAATCATTATCTACATCTACTGAAAGGAAAGTTAGTTCTTTGTGTCACACCAAAATGTTTTCCTCTTTGAGTCCATCCTTTAAATCTACAAGTCTACCGTTCATTCTTGTGTTAAATATTGTTGTCATATATGGTCTGGTGCCTCCGCTGTTCATCTCGAGGTTCTCGACAAAATCCAAAGATGGATATGCAGTGTGATAGGTCCTGACCTAGCATCTCAACTCCAGTCACTTTCTCACAGATGTGATGTGGCTTCCCTCTATCTTTTCTACAAATATATTCATGGCAACTGCTCTGACAAGCTATATTCACTGGTGCCCCAACTGCATGAATTTAAGCATGTTACCCTAGTAGCATCTCAGTCCCACTCTTTCATTGCTGAAACAGTTAAATGTAACCGCCTCTTATACTCCAAAATCTTCTTTTCTTGCACTTCCCAACAGTAGAACTCCTTTCCTCTTACTTGGTTTCCTGATAACTATAATCTTCAAAAATTTAAATGTAATGTCAATCAATATCTTCTGATGCCTTGATTTTGATCCCTGTCCTTCTCTTTATCTTTTCCTCAAACACCCTTCTTTACTCTTGTTTTCAGTCCTCTGTAAACACTTGCATGCTAGTTGCACTCCCGCCTTGCTTGGGGTGAAATGCTTAAAAGAAAAATAATGTAAATTTGGATGCATAAAGTAGGTTACATTTAATTTATAAGTCAGTTCAAAATTTACTGCAATACTGAATCCATGTACTGGTATTATAGCTTGATTATCACTAATTAAAGTTAATTATTACATGATTATAGCTGATTAAAGCTTATTACTGGTAATCTAATTACTGGTTTGTGACATGCACTAAGTTTACGGTATAAAATTAACCGAAATTAACGTTCTCACAAAATTAACTCCTGTCACCGGCCTTTTGATTTATAGGATGAAGGATGTTTTTTTGAAGATACTTTATAGGAAATAAAACACATCTTATAAACGGCACAATATGCTATATATCATTACCTCTTTTTTTTTTTTTTCTAATAATTTCACCCCAAGCAAGACAATAATGCAAGTAAGATGGAAGGGTTTACTGAATGTTAAAGAATATGAAAAAAAAAAAAAACACTATTAAGGAGAGAGAAAAGTAAAAGTACAAGAATTAAAAAGATGTAAGATAATGATTGACATTGCATTTAAATTTTTTGAAGATCAAAATCATTTGGAAAGCAAGAAGAGTCCCACAAGCAAAAAGTGCAATAAAAGAAACTGTTAGCCTAGAACTTAGAATCTAGCCATTTCATCTGGATGAGACCTTGCATCCTTAGCCATTTACGGTTACATCTAGTTTCAAAAATGATGAGACCTTGCTGCCAATCTATAAGGCCTTAGATGTAATACCGTGAGAGAGAAGAAACTGTTAGCATAGAACTTACGGTTCCATCTAGCCATTTCAACTGTAAAATGATGAGACCTTGCTGCCAATCTATAAGGCCATGGATGTAATACCGTGAGAGAGAAGGAACTGTTAGCATAGAACTTACGGTTCCATCTAGCCATTTCAACTGTAAAATGATGAGACCTTGTTGCCAATCTAGTACTGTGCTTAAATTCATAAAGTCTTTGTTTATCATTAAAGCATTTATAAAAAAGTCACAGGGAAGCTACATTATAGGGGTGGAAATGTGACTGAAGGCAAGCTGCCAGGTCAGGACCAATAAAATTGTGGATTCTTCTTTGAATTTTATCAAGAATCTGTAAATAGGTGCAGAAGCACCAGACCAGATATGGGTACAGTATTCAAAGCAAGGATAAATGGTAGACTTATAAATATGCAAGATATATTCTGGTGAGAAAAATTGTCTTATACAACATAGGGAACCAATTTCAACTTTGCAGGGTTCCACCTTTCTATGTGAAATGTCATAAAACAAAAAATGTAATTACTATTATAAATACAAATAAATTTTAAGCAATTCCAGAATAATACCTTAGTGCTGCATTCCATGTTATCACTACGACTCTGTGGGAGGAAGAACCTCAGGGGAACTAATCACAACTCATTGGCCGAGTATTCTGCCATGTGCACTATAACCTTCTTTTTCTTTTTATGTGCCATGTCCTTTCAGGATGAAGGCAATCATGGCTCTCCTCCTCCCTCTATCTCTTGCAGCTCTCAACAAGTTCCTTCCCTCGGCCACCTCCCCCAGGCCATGTTCTGTCATCCACTTGTTTCAGCCTGCCAGGTATGTCATGCATTGTTTTCCCTTGTCTCTCTTTTGCTCCATTTGACCCGTGAGTATCAGATTCTCTAGGCCCTCCTTCCTCATTATGCGTCCTAGAAACTTCATCTGCCTCTTCCTGATGTTAAGTATAAGCCTCCTCCTTGTTTGCATCTTCTCTAAGACCACATCGTTGCTCACACTTCAGTCCATTATATCCTTAGCATCCTTTTGTAGAACCACATATGTCGTCTCGAGTCTACCTTTGAAGAAATTGTCCAACATTTGCTGCCATAAAGATGGACAGATGTCACGTAACAGCTCAGTATACTTTTCTTTGTCACCAAAGAAACCATCCTGTCTTGCGATACTCTGCCCAGCTTTTGGAATGCATTCTTGGCCATCCCAATACATCTATAGATCTCAGTGTTGCACTTACCATCCTCTGTCAAAACACTTCCCATATATTTAAACTTTGACATCAGCTTGGTTCTAGTGTTCCTGACCTGCAATTTCAAGCTCATCCTTTTACTGATGACCATGCATTCTGTCTTGTAGTTTATGCTTACTCCCTTCTTCTTACTCTCCATCGATACCTTCTGTATGAGATTTTGTAATTTCTTTTCCTTGTCTGCTATCAGTACTGTGTCATCTGTGTATCTTATGTGGTTAAAATTGTGGCCACCAATGCTAAATCCTGGTAGGGTTTCCCATTCTCTCAGAACTGCCTTGTCATGTAGGTTGAACAGGTTGGATAAGAAGACACATCCTTGCCTTTCTATATTTGAATATTCACTGAACTCGTTCCCTATACGCATGCATGCTGTTTGCTGCCAGTTTAGGTTCTTGATTATTTTGATATCTTTCCTGAATATACCAAGGTTGCTGAGCAATTCCTGCAGATCCTTGTGGTGTACTTTATTGAAGGCCTTTGTGTAGTCTATGAAACATAAGTACATGTCCTGAGAATTAAAAAACACCCCAAAAAACTAATTGTTGCCATAAAAGAGAAGTCACATAACAGCTCAGTACTCTTTTCTTTGTTACCAAAGAGATCCTCCTGTCTTGCAATACTCTGTCCAGCTTTTGGAATGCATTCTTGGCCATCCCAATACATCTACAGATCTCAGTGTTGCACTTACCATCCTCTGTCAAAACACTTCCCATATATTTAAACTTCGACATCAGCTTGGTTCTAGTGTTCCTGACCTGCAATTTCGAGCTCATCCTTTTACTGATGACCATGCATTCTGTCTTGTAGTTTATGGTTAGTCCCTTCATCACACTCTCCATCGCTACCTTCTGTAGGAGATTTTGTAATTTCTTTTCCAGGTCTGCTATCAGTACTGTGTCATCTGCGTATCTTATGTTGATAAGATTGTGGCCACCAATGCTAAATCCTAGTAGGGTTTTCAATTCTCTCAGAATTGCCTCACTGTCTAGGTTGAACATGTCGGGTGAGAAGATGCATCCTTGCTTTGTACCCCTTTCTATTTTTGTATTTTCACCGAACTCATTCCCTATGCACATGCATGCTGTTTGCTGCCAGTATAGGTTCTTGATTATTCTGATATCTTTCCAAGGTTGCTGAGCAGTTCTAGCAGATCCTTGTGGCATACTTTGTTGAAGGCCTTTGCGTAGTCTATGAAGCATAGTTACATGTTCTTCTGCATTTGTATTACTCTCTCTGATAACATTCGGAGCATGAATATCATGTTTCTTGACTTTACAAAAATTGATTTGTTGGCAAGTATGTTCTTCTGAGTTTCTTTAATCCTCTCTAGATTATAGAAGCTCATATGGCTATAAATGGGGGATCTGTATAATATTAGGTTGGTGCAAAAATAATGACGTAAGAATGTCGTTTTTTGACGTTAAAAAATACGTCAAAAAACGACATTATTATGTCATTATTTTTGCAATACAAACAAGAGAATAAAACTGATCCCCATTTTATGACAGTAAATCTTTAATTTGAGACTATAAAATGTCTCTAAAATGGGGTTCAATTTACTAAATGACAAAATAAAACTGATCCCCCATTTTATGACAATACTTTATTCATTTTTACATTTGTTACTTTTATCCTCTCTGGACTATAGGATTTCAAATGTCTCTAAAATGGGGGTTCAATATAATACTAAATGACAAAATAAAACTGAACCCCCATTTTATGGCAATACTTTATTCATTTTTACATTTGTTACTTTTATCCTCTCTGAACAATAGGATTTCAAATGTCTCTAAAATGGGGGTTCAATATAATACTAAATGACAAAATAAAACTGAACCCCTATTTTATGGCAATACTTTATTCGTCTTTACATTTGTTACTTTTATCCTCTCTGGACTATAGGATTTCAAATGTCTCTAAAATGGGGGTTCAATATAATACTAAATGACAAAATAAAACTGAACCCCCATTTTTATGGCAATACTTTATTCATTTTACATTTGTTACTTTTATCCTCTCTGAACAATAGGATTTCAAATGTCTCTAAAATGGGGGATCAATATAATACTAAATGACAAAATAAAACTGAACCCCCATTTTATGGCAATACTTTATTCATTTTTACGTTTGTTACTTTTATCCTCTCTGAACAATAGGATTTCAAATGTCTCTAAAATGGGGGATCAATATAATACTAAATGACAAAATAAAACTGACCCCCCCCCATTTTATGGCAATACTTTATTCATCTTTACGTTTATTACTTTTATCCTCTGTGGACAATAGGATTTCAAATAGCTCTAAAATGGGGGATCAATATAATACTAAACGACAAAATAAAACTGCCCCCCCCATTTTATGGCAATCATACATTTGGGTTCTAAATAAAGAATTTATGGTTAGAAAGTTGGACATATTTAACGATTTCTTTTGAAATGAAAATAACTGCATCATTTTTTTTCATCATCATTTTCTAAGATCCTGTACCACAAGTATTATTTTGTGTTTAAGAATTCAGGGATAAGTATACTGAATTTAAATCTCCTTCCAAAAACTTACCCTTCAGAGCAAAAAAAACCAATAAAACAAAAGGGCATCAAACCTTAACTGGCAAATTCAAAAACGGTCTTCAGAAATAGTTCACCTGTAGTCAAGATATGACACTGATTTGCAGTCAGTCATCAATATTTTCCTACCCTGAAATGACTATTTACTGGATTTTATTGATTTTATTTATTATAAGATGAAATCAGAGTTGCCATGGATACGCACAAAGTTTTCACCTGAAGCCATTTTCACATTTTTCACTCGAGGTGTCTTTGTTAGAATCCTTATTTCTGATCGACTCTTTACAGGTGCAGTTCTTGTATATTTAATGTAGCACATTTTCTGAGTTTGAGGGAAAAGATTTTAATAGAAATGTCCTTGTTGCTGTGTGTTTTTCCTACTTTGCAACAAATTGACTTTGTTCAATTGACAATTGAAGTTCAGTCTGCTTTGAAATGGAGCTTGATAGGAATAGATTGTTATAGATTCATGGCAAGAGTGATATATAGAAAAGAATAGATATCTACATAGATATAAACTTGGATAAATAGAAACAGTGTGAGATGGATTCATGGATGTATAGAATCCTTAGAAGTTGGAACAGAGAGAGTGTTGATATCTAGATAGAACATAAATAGAAACAGTGTGAGATATAGAAAAATCCTTAGAATAACAAAGATATCTACATAGATAAATAAACTTGAGATAAATGGAAACAGAATCCTTGAAGTTGGAACAGAGATTCATATAGAAAAAGAATAGATATCTATATATAAACTTGAATCCTTAGATTCATGGATGTTGGAATCAAGGAACAGAGAGAGTGATATAGAAAAAAGAATAGATATCTACATAGATATAAACTTGGATAAATAGAAACAGTGTGAGATGGATTCATGGATGTATAGAATCCTTAGAAGTTGGAACAGAGAGAGTGATATAGAAAAAAGAATAGATATCTACATAGATATAAACTTGGATAAATAGAAACAGTAGATTCATGATAGATTCAGAGAGAGTGGATGAAAAAGAATAGATAGATATAAACCTTAAATAGAAACAGTGACGAATAGTTGGAACAGAGAAGTTGATATAGAAAAATATAGAAAAGAATATCTACATAGATATAAACTTGGATAAATTGGGATAAAGAATCCTTAGAAAACAGAGAGTTTATAGAAAAAGAATAGATATCTACATAGATATAAAAACTTGGATAAATAGAAACAGTGTGAGATAGATTCATGGATGTATAGAATTTGAGATATAGAAAAAAAGAATAGATATCTACATGGATTTGATGGATTCATGGATGTATAGAGATATGTGGTAAGATTGATACAGAGAAAGGACTAGATAGGTAATAGATATGAATCCTGAGAAATTGGAACAGAGAGAGCTGGTGTCATGTCTATATGAATAGACTGATACAGAGAAATACACAGAATGATACATAGACTGGGGCACTTAACTAACTGCTTGTATGCATATATTCTTTAATTCACATCATGTAGAATGTGTCCTGTCAATCAAGACTTTGTGTGCATTTGATGTGAAACATAAATTTTTGACAGCATGCATTGTATTACCATGGTAACATAAATTCTTGAACTACTTTAGATATGTTGCTCACATTCCATCAGATATTTTAAAGCTTATATCATGGAGCAAGAGGTGAGGTGTTAAAGAAGAGATTATCAAAAAATCTTTGATATATGAGTTAAGTAATGCTCTGATGGGAGCTGAATATGAAACATAGTTAAAATTTTCTGAGATATTTTCAGAATTTAAAGATTAATTAGTAAAACAACTTTAACACACTGTATTTAACTACTTATATGTATATGCTATAAAAGGATGGCTTGAGTTTCATGCACACATTATTTTAAGATGACTAGAATGGGGAAACTTGGGTTATGCCTTGAGCCATTCTATCATCTTAAGCTTTTTTGATCAGTCTAGGCTTCAAGCACTTTACTATAATGAGTAGGTGAGGTTGCCTTTAAGCCTTTTATTTCTTTCTTTTTTCAGTATTATTGTTTTTTTATTTGCGACTTTATCGGGATAAGTGTTTTAGGTTTGGGCAAGTTGTCTGTTGGTTCCATCAATGGGTCTTTGTTTTTCATCAATATATATATATATATATATATATATATATATATATATATATATATATGTGTGTGTGTGTGTGCAGGTATGTAGAAAAATAGGAAAGAACATGTTTGGTAAATAATCCAGGGTTCTTTAGTATTTTTGTTTTTATTTTTAAAAACAGTGCTCCATGCAGAAGTAGAGCTTAGGTTATAATTATTTTTTTAAAAATATGAAATCTGATTTTTTTTATGCTAATTATTTAATTTTGCATTAAAGGGCTAAAATGCTTAACCCAATCATTAAAGGGAAAAACCCTTTATGAAGTTGTCAAAAAAACAAATTGTAGTTCAGTGTGATGCATTTATATATGGAACAGCCTGTTGAAAATAAATAAATAAAAAAACAAATAAAATAAAGAAAATTTTCCAGACACTTAATGACACACGATGATGCCAAAATCTATCTTCCTCTGTGAATGAATAGACGATGCTCGTACAAGAAAGACATAATTCACTTTGAAATAGACACCCCATCCTACCTCAGCTTGACCTCTCTCTGAAGGTGACTGATATGTGGTCTCCCCAGCCGTTTCCATAGAAAAGAATGAACACGCTTATAACAATACATAAATTTCAAAATTGGTTATTCCTGAATTTTTGCTTGAGGATGAAACAGGGCTTGTTACTTTATTTCAATTTAATTCTAATAATTATATTGATGGTTTCGGCTCTCGTTTTTGAAACATGAGAACTCTTATGTAGCGAAGGAATCATATTTTTAAAAAATAATTATATATATATATATATCAAATATTTGAATATGTTCACTCTTTTTTTCTTGTCATGCTCTGGGGGTTGGGGGGAAGGAAGTATGTTCTAGGTCAATCCATCAACTGACTGCTTAACACTTTTCTTTCCCTCTCTTACTCTCTATTCCTCTCCTTCATGTCTCTCTATCTCTCTCTCTTCTCCCATAAAAAAACTTTATTTGAAATTTCTCTCTTCCCCTCTTATTTTTGAAACTCTTTCCTATATTTTTTCTCTCTTCCACCCTTTTTTTTTTTCCTTTCCTTTTTTCTTTTTTTGCTTGTGTGTGGATGAATTTCATATTCATTTATTGTTGTAAAAGTTTTTGGTCTGAAGAGATGGGTCCCTGATCTCATGAAATAAACTATTACTTATGGATTTCTAAGGACTCTGCTTTCATTATTTTATATATATATATATATATAAAATAATGAAAGCAGAGTCCTTAGAATCCATAAGTAATATATATATATATATATTTGAGCTCTCTTGAGAAAAGGGTGATTTTAAAAACAGTGGCTGCTACTGCTATTAAAGCATTGCTCTACAACTGAATTGAGTTCTCCAAGCCACTGTATTTCATAGAGAAAAAGGTTAAAATTTCCCTTTCTCTCTGCCAATAGCCTAGTGGTAGGATCTTTGACTGATGCCAAATCATTCAGGTTTCGATCCCAGCTTTAAGCAATTGGATGTCTTGCCACACTGAAGAGCTGTGATACAGCAAAAGTCTGTGGATGTGTGTGTGTATATATATATATATGGAGAGATAGTATATTTTTTGTTTATGATTTTAAATTTTGTAACCTTTTGTTTCATCCATTAAAACATTTAAATTTCTTGTTTTTTTATAAATCATTTCACCCTGAGTAAGGCAATAAAACCACTAAGACACAAAGTGTTACTGAGCGTTAAAGAATATGAGACAAAAACAGAAGATAGCAATTGACATTGCATTTAAATTTTTGAAGATCAAAGTGACTGTGAAGCAAGAAGTCAGAAGTGGGTTCCACAAGCGAGAAATGGGAGAGAAAAAACTGTTAGCCTTGAACTTATGGTTATATCAAGCCATTTCTACTGTAAAATGATGAGACATTGCTGCCAATCTAATACTGCATTTAAATATTCGTAAGTTCTAGCAACCACAGAGGAAAGTTCATCAGAATAATTACCATGAAAGTTTATAGACAAGGCATAGGAAAGCTATGTTACAGTGGTAGGAAAGTGACTGAAGCCATGATGACAGTTCAGGACCTATAACATTGCAGATTTTTTTTATTTTATTTTATTGCTTGTATTTATGTATTTTTATCATGAATTTTAGCTTAAATGTTAGTTGAGGCCTGAATTATACAGTTTTTATTACACAAATTAGTGTTTTTACAATAAAAGTTTACATATACTTATATTTATCATATTAGTGAAGGAATAAAAATTACTGCAAGTAATATCCAAGGCAAAGCAGTAGGAAAACAAAATCAATGGTTAAGAACTGATGAAGGTTATAGAGTATCAACAATAAAGATGTGAAACGTGGTTGGTCCTGATCTGGCATCTCGTCTGCAGTTGCTATCTCACAGGTGTGCTGTGGTTTTCCTCTGTCTTTTCTACAAGTATTTTCACGCAACTGCTCTGACAAGCTACTTTTTCTGGTTCCCAAATTGCATGAATTTAAGCATGCTACTAGGTTGGCATCTCAGTCCCACTCTTTCACTGTCAAAACAACTAAATATAGCCATCTCTTCTACTCCAACAGCTTCTTGTCTTGCACCTTCTGTCAGTGGAACTCCCTTTCTATCACTTGCTTTCCTGATAGCTATATTCTTTAAATGTTCAAATGTAATGTCAATCGACATCTTCTGATGCCTTGACCTTGATCCCTGTCCTTTTTATCCTTTTCCCAAACATTTGTCTTTACTCTTACTCTCTGTAACCCCTTACATGCTAGTGGCACTCCTACCTTGCCTGGGGCAAGTTGCTTAAAAAAAAAAGCAATAGATAAAAACAGTAGAACTCAATGGGATAATGTGCATATTTATAAGTAAAAATATACCCTTTATACTTGTGTATAAGCTGACTTTATATATAGTGAATGAATTTCCCCAAAGAAAAAAAATTACCTATGTATAGTGCAGCTGGTTACTGAAAATGCATGATTTTTAACCTCTTCAAAAAATATTATCTGTGTATCGTGCTATGTTTTGCATAAGAAGTCAGTTATGTGCCATCCATGATGCATGCTAAGACGATCATGTATCTTTTGATACATGACTGATGAGGCAGATTTTTTTCCCGCAGTAGGTTGCCATTTCTTTCTGCAGTAGACCAGTTGCTATCCAAGGCTATAGAACCCTGTCTGTCCTGCTATTTACTCATAGCTGGGGGGAGAGAGAATTCATACTTTTCTCAAGAGTATTAGCACATAAGTGAATGTAATGGAGTCAACTGGAATTCAAACTCGGCTCTCCGATTCTTTATTCCGAGCCTCCATTCATTACTCCACCGTGCCTCCATTCATTACTCCACCGTGCCTCCATTCATTACTCCACCGTGCCTCCTTTTACATAAAAAAAACTGATCATAAAAACCAGCACTATACACGAGTATATATCTTTTGAACATATAATTAAAAATGTATGTTGCACTTAACTTGCTTACATCATAATAATTAATACTTTGCTTATGGAACTCTCTTTCAGGTTCTTGATTTTCTGTCAACTAAAATCTGTAAAATTTGAATGCAATTTTAAGTGTCATCTATCTCCTTGAAACTTGTCCTTTTATTGTCTGCTCTCCTCAATAACATTTTCTCAGTTTATTTAACACTTAGAAACCACATGCATCTTAGTGGCTTTATCACCTTACTTGGGTTGAAATGGGCAAAAAAAAGTACTTCATTGAATCTAAATGGGTTTTGCTCTGGCTGACATTCAACCTGGTGCATAATGGGTTCTATAATTATGGTATATATATATATATATATATATATATATATATATATATATATATATATATATATATATATAGGAGGAGGTACTGTGGAGTAATGGATAGTGGCTTGGATTGAGGAATCAGAGAGCCGAGTTTGAATTTCAGTCAAATCCATTACATTCACTTATGTGCTAATACCCTTGGGAAAGGTATGAATCCTCTTCTTCTCCCTCCAGCTATGGATAAAATAACAGGACAGACTGGGTTCTATAGCCTTGGATGCAACTGGTCTAGAAGAAGGACAACTCTGAATTCAAAACCTGTGGAGGGTCGTTTGGGGAACTTGTGGCATGTAGTGCACCAGGTCTCTGTATTCAGGCCTTCAAAAAGTATGGTTGGTTCTGCACAAAATCTTTACCACTATAATTGAATCGCATGTAGTGGTGCGTAACTATCAATTCCTAGGAACTGAGCTGCTGAACCCTCATATGTCGAATATGGTGGGATGGTCAAATATATATATATATATAATTATCATGGGTACCACAACTATTACCATTGTCATTATTGTCAATTTTTTTTGTCTTTATTATATTATCATTCCCATCACCGAGGCTAACTTTAGTGTTTATCATAACCAATAATACATAAATAATTATTATTAATATATCAATAACAATATCACAGTTATTATTACCATTGACATAATCACAATCATCAATAATACACCAGCAGTTAGTGTTGCTAAAAATACAGACATCATCATCATCATGTCTACAGATAGAACCCAACTTAACCAACGTGGTGATATTGACCCAGACCAAGGAGTATGCATCTACACATGTGTGTATATATATGTGTGAGGAAATGTGAACTGAAATACAATGACAATTGCGTATATGTATGTATGATCGAATACATGGATGTGTATATGTGCCTAACCTCAGATTATTTATATGGGTGTGTTTGTACGAACTAAAATGCATACACCTGTATGTATGTGTGTCTATGTATGTGAGAGTGTCATCCCAAAACAAACACAGAAGAAAATCCCCTTCCTTGCACCACACACAATCAAACACAGATCCATTTTTTAAAAAAATAAACCAGTTTGACGATCATGAAAGCATGAAACCTAGTGTTACAAACTAATATTGATACAACAAAATATATATATATATATATATATATATAAAGAGAGAAAGAGAGAGTTAATATGAAAAAGTTTTTTTTTTTTTCACTTTACTCATGTTTATAGTTTCGTGGTTATATAGGTATAACTACTCTTCAGAAATACTGCCTGATAAAGCCGCTTTTAAGCTAGTCATAAAGAAAGTAATGAAATAAAATTAACTGTTGGTATGGAAAGTAAGGACCTACATACATCAAATTGTCTTTAAATTAAGTGACAGCAGAAGAATTATCATTGAACTTTCAAAAGGTAAGCTTAAACATTAATTCAATACTTAAATGCTTTAATCAGTTTTGAGTTCTTCTGTAGTTTATTGTTGCCTATCATATCTACTCCTCCCTACCTATTGTGATGAAGACCCAATCAAGAGGCCCACCACAGGATCTAGCTTAAATACTGCCCAGTAAGGTGGCTTTTAATCTAGTATATATATATGTTTATATTGTTGATACTATTTGTTACATTCAATATATTTTATTCTTTATCCCTAAAACAACATTATTCTATGAACAATCTAACATATGGATGATTGTTTCTCTTCTACTCATCTTGTGGAACCCATTTCTGGCTACTTACTTTCATGTTAATGACAATGTATAAAAAATTTAAATGCAATGTCAGGTGTTCTTTCTATCTAATTCTTCTCATTGAACTTTATCCCAATCTTTTATTATGTAGGGACATTATTATTATTAATTAAAATATAAAATAATAATAATGAATATCATAAATAAAATAAAATAAAACAACATTAAAACTTTGTTTAAAATAAATAAAACCAAAATTAAAAATAAAAGTTCTCCCATAATGCAAGAGAAACATTTACTGTCTGACAATGGACTTCACACCAAAAGATGCTGAACTAAGTTTCTCTGTTACCAACCATTGGTGGGTCAAGACCTTCATCTCTTCTCCTCAGCACATTATTCTTATAATAGGAAGTGACTTCTTTCTTTATTACATGCAACCTTAAAACACCTGTAACTAAAATACACACAAATACCAGTACACAAAATAAATACAATTGTTTGATTTTAATATACAATTTCACATGCTTTTAGTGTTATTTCTGTCTGTTTTTATTTCTTGTGCACAGGAGGCTATTTCTGCTGGTATTATGTCAATGACTCCACAATTATATATAACTGGTTTTCATACTTCATTGCCAGATACTGAAAAATCTCAACAAGGATTCTGTCATCCTGGGTATGACGATAAACTACATCCGCGTCCTGGGTATGACGATAAACTACATCTGTGTCCTGGGTATGACGATAAACTACATCCGTGTCCTGGGTATGACGATAAACTACATCCGTGTCCTGGGTATGATGATAAACTACATCCGCGCCCTGGGTATGACGATAAACTACATCCGCGCCCTGGGTATGACGATAAAGTACATCCGCACCCTGGGTATGACGATAAAGTACATCCGCACCCTGGGTATGATGATGAAGTACATCCGCACCCTGGGTATGATGATAATGTACATCCGCACCCTGGGTATGACGATAACGTACATCCGCACCCTGGGTATGACGATAAACTATGTCCAACAGCAAGGCCTCTGATAATACATTTTTGAAAAGATAAAGTTGCCATTTGTACATTTTTGAAAAAATATTACCAGCTATACTTTTTTTTTTTTTTTTTTTTTTTTGAAAGAATAGTGTTGCTGGCTATATGTTTTTGAAAAAATAATATTATCAGCTATACGTTTTTTAAAAAAATAATATTACCAGCTATACATTTTTGAAAAAAATAATATTACCAGCTATACATTTTTTAAAAAAATAATATTATCAGCTATACATTTTTGAAAAAATAGTATTACCAGCTATACATTTTTGAAAAAATAATATTACCAGCTATACGTTTTTGAAAAAAATAATATTACCAGCTATACGTTTTTGAAAAAAATAATATTACCAGCTATACATTTTTTAAAAAAATAATATTACCAGCTACACATTTTTGAAAAAATAGTATTACCAGCTATACATTTTTGAAAAAATAATATTACCAGCTATACATTTTTGAAAAAAATAATATTACCAGCTATACGTTTTTGAAAAAAAATAATTTTACCAGCTATACATTTTTTAAAAAAATAATTTTACCAGCTATACATTTTTTAAAAAATAGTATTACCAGCTATACATTTTTTAAAAAATAATATTACCAGCTATACATTTTTGAAAAAAATAATATTACCAGCTATACGTTTTTGAAAAAAATAATATTACCAGCTATACGTTTTTGAAAAATATAATATTACCAGCTATACGTTTTTGAAAAAAAATAATTTTACCAGCTATACATTTTTAAAAAAAATAATTTTACCAGCTATACATTTTTAAAAAAAATAATTTTACCAGCTATACATTTTTTAAAAAATAATATTACCAGCTATACATTTTTTAAAAAAATAATATTACCAGCTATACGTTTTTGAAAAAAATAATATTACCAGCTATACGTTTTTGAAAAAAATAATATTACCAGCTATACGTTTTTGAAAAAAATATTATTATCAGCTATACATTTTTGAAAAAATATTATTATCAGCTATATGTTTTTGGAAAATATTACCAGCTGTATCTTTTGGAAAAATAGTATTACCAGCTATACATTTTGAAAAATAATATTACCAGCTATACATTTTTGAAAAAATAATAAAATACATTTTTGAGGAAAAAAATATTAACAGAAATAGATTTTTGACAAAACAAAAATATTACCCCCCCCAAAAAAAAACCCAAAAAAGTTGTCGGCATTAAATGACCCATTGAGGTTGATGTGCTGTAAAACAAAACAAACCAAATCAACAAGTATTCTTCTTTTGCTAAGATCCTTAATCTGTTGTAAAGCCTTTATTACTTACCATTGGTTTTCATATTTCATTTCCAGAATCTGACAAGTCTCAATATGGATTTTGGTCCACTCTGCTTTTGCTAAAATCTTTTAGCCAGGAAGGTTTCTTTGTCCTGGTGTTTAATTTTTTACTTTTTATACCTACTGAATATAGCATATGCATGTGTCAATAAAAAAAAGAATAACAACAAATAACTTTTCGATATATGCTTTTTCATCTCAACATTATATATGGAGATGAACAGATTCTAATTTAATTTCTTACGATCTAAAAATATCAGGATTTATTCAGAAAATAGTGTTTACCATACTAACAACAGCTATTACAATATTATATAATTATAATATTATATATTTGATGTAATGGAATAACCAGTCACCCCCATAAATGATTACACTATAGGTAGTAAGTACCTATAAAGTCAACTGTCTACGAGAGACTTCGGGAAGAGTGAGAGTGAGAAGACACAAACACATCCGACCTTCCAATTAGTGGCACTCACTACTAGATTGACCTGTGTGTATAACTGTACTGTATTTCATATTGTACTTGTTGTGTACAATAAACCTTTCTTCTAGTATCCACCTGGTGTTAAGTATTTATTCCCTTAGCGCAGAATATAACAATATTATAATATAATACATAAAATTATATAATTTTATAAAAATTATATTATTGATAGTGACTGAGAAAGTTGTAAGTATTTAACCTTTAATATTTTGCAGGTGATTTTGTTTGCAAAGAGAAAATGTTCTGCAACTGCAAGTGACTCAGATGAATGAATGATAGCATGTTCGAATTTTACAGTTGTGTTGTCACATCCTGCTATGGCAACAGAAAATGACCATGACTGAAATTAAATAGAGGAGCCTTGAGAATGTAATGGTTCTTTTGTCTCCTTGAGTTTGAAACATTTTCTTTTGTGTATGAAATTTCTGCAGACTGAGACAATTGCAAAAAAGTGTTGATCCAATTACATGGATGGTGAATCTTTGTTGTTGAGTCATATCCGACTATATCTGTGATGTGACTTTGCTCTTTTCCAATCTCTCTTAAACTCAAACAAAAGTGATTGCATTTTGCTGGCCACTGTCATCGAGTGGACAGGAAAATCGTCTCATCCTTACACCTATGGCATCATTCTGGAAGTGTCTTCTCACGAAAATTGACTTTCCCAGACACTATCACTTGGGATAGGGTTGGACATTGGGGAACTGGGTACAGCAATACCGGACTGAGCAGTGTGGAAAGGGTTCATCAATAGAGTTCTGACCAACAATAGAGTGGTCAAAGGATGATGATGATGATACATTTTTTACCGAAAGTGTTTTTTCAGACCTGGATGAATCAATGCATCCAAAACATAATGTTCAAAATCCAGGTGCAGGTGTGTTTATACATCAATCTTGATTCTTTTTATCCTCTTTTGAGCTTGAAATGAGTCCAATTTTCAGCTCATGCATCTGGTAGAGATGTTAGCCACACACCCAGTTACTTCAATCTTCCTCAGTTTCTTAGTCATTAAGAACAAATAAAAAAAATTGTCTGACAATGAATCGTTTTTTCCAAAATAATTAGCAGGGAAGAGGTTAAGCAACATCAAGCCTGGTCAGCTCTATATAAATCTGTTATTTAGAAAATACTTGGTATATCCCCAAAAATTATTCTTTATTAATAAGATAAAAAAAAAAAAATAGTTCCATACTGGACAATAAAAATTAACATGAAAGAAGATGGTAGATGTGCAGAAAATTATTATTATTATTCCAATATTTTATGTTTGGTATCTCAGGAAAGACATTAAAAGAAAAAAATTTTTAATGACATTATGATGCCCAATCTACAATATAGAGTCTGCTGTCCCATGGATATGTTTCTTGCCAGTAAAGAAGATATTTCAGTTGTCTCATTCTGATTGTAAGTATATGTTTCTTTGTTGTCTCTGTTTTCCTTAAGACTATCTCATAGCTCACATATTCTGTGCATGGTATTCTTAGTATTCATCAGTAGAACCATATCTCAGTTGGTTCAAGTCTCTTTTTTTATCAGTGAAAAAATTGTCCAGCATTCACTGCCATATAGGCAAATTGATATTACCTAGCCATTCCATACACTTTTCTTTGTTGCAAAATGTATAATGGAATTATGTTGCCCAATCAATTGTATGGAGTCCACTGTTCCATAAACTGGCTTAAGGCCATATCACATTGAAACACAGGTTCTTGTATGATCACTAAAGTTAAGCAATGTTGAGCTTGATCAGTTCCTAACTATTTAAAAATAACAGGTACTCTAAGCTTGGGTGTGTGGGTTATGTAATGGATAATGACTCAGAATTGGAAATTAAATATTCAGGAATATGAGGCTCATCCTGGCAAGGAGGTTCCCAACTAGTGTCCAGTTGGCAGACAAAAATAAAGTGGGTCTTAACTAAAGACATGTCCCAAGGATTCACCAGTGTACTTATGGATATTTATTAAGAACAGTGCCCTCACCAATCAGGACTTGCCGAATATGCTTGCATGGGTATGAGAATAGAACCTCCTAGGCTGCAATATAAACCACCTACCAACTTGTCCAGATTTATGGTGCTCCAGATGAACTCAGTTCTGATAGTGGTCCACCTTTCGCATCACTACCGTTCAAACAATTCCTAGACAACTGGGTGGTGAAGCACAGACTGTCATCTGTTACCTGTCCTCAGTCTAATGGCTGAGTGGAGGTAGCCATCAAAACTGCCAAAGGAATAGTAAATGACAACACAGGGACACAAGGATCCTTGGATAATGACCATGTGACATGGGCTAGCTTTCAATACAGGAACACGCCCATCTAGAAACTACCAAACTCTACAGAAATCATAGAGCTTTTAGAGAAAAATAAATGATGTGTGTGGGGGGTGCAAAAGTGCAGTGTGACGCTCGCCAGCAGGCCAACTATTTTTCTTCTTCATTGGTCACCTCAAGGAAATGGATTGTGCGACTCCCTTTCTCGACCATTACACTGAGCAGTTGTGAAACAGACACCAACTCAGCCACGCCTACTTCAACTTCCTCATTGTCTGTCAATCCATACGTCCAACTCTATCACACACACCCCGCTTTTTATGCTATTCCAAGACGGCCAAAATTTGCTTGTGTGCAAATATCGTCTTGTCTTGGATGAGATTGGCGGGTATAAATTGTGTCTTCAATAGTGGCCATATTTCTTTTTTGTCATCACTTTGCAGGCTCGTTTCAAATTCTGAGGTAAGTCATGTCTTTCGTTACAGAGCTGAGTTTCAATTCCAGTTGGGTTTGTTATATTCACTGACATGCAAATACCTTGGGGAAAAATATGAATTTGTCTTTTCTCCCCTCAATTATGGGTTAATTAGTAAGATTTGCATCAGTAAATCATTATTATCTCCAAAATATTCTTATAATCTAAAAATATTTTCTGGCTTTAAAAAGGTTGATAAAACATAAAAAATCAATCAGTTAATATTCTATGAACATAGCTCTGACTGGCGAAGAAGTGAGTGTACATCTTTTTTATTTGCTGTGTCCCTTGATTAACTTGATTCCTATATATACCTGCTTTGCAGGTGTCCTTTCCTGGGATGAATGCACTTCTAACTTTCCTGTAACAAACTCCCAAAAGACTTGTTCCATATCTCCCATCCTGTAAATTATTCACTCAACCCCAGTTCATGAAGCTATAAAGTCAATGTACAGGAAATATTATTTTTCTTGCTTGGAATTAACAAATTCCTGACAACTCCTAACTTCAGGAACCTACTGTGAAGTCTGTGGAAATGCTAATGGCATTCAGCTGTGAAAAAGCAGAAGCATTCACCATTCTTTGTGTTTTTTTGTAATAATTATTCAAATTTGAACTCAGCAGCAGTTTCCTTATAAGAACAGCTGAAATTCCTGCTGCGATTTTTTTTTTTTCTGAAATTTAACTTTTTTCCCTGTTCTTTAATTTTACTCAAATTTTAAAAAATTAGGTTAAACTATGAAAGTGTATTCCTGTACACTAGTCTCTCATTATCAATGAACTCAGCCGTCTTGGATATGACAACTACATCCACATCCAGGGTAAGATGATAAACTATGTCCAGCAGCAAGGCCTCTGATCAGGAGGCTTTGAGGAGCGTAGAACCGCCTCTTAATTGCTGGTGTTCCCAGCTCCACCCTGACCTGGGATGGTGGCACCTGTTAGGGTCCCAGCTATGGGCAAATAGTTAACCCTGAAATTGAGGTAAAAAGCATTTTGAAAGTTTAAAAATAGGTTTTACTACCAGAAATACTTTGTAAAAAATTATTACCAGAAATAAATTTTTGAATTAAAAAAAAAATATTACCAGCAATATGTTTTTGAAAATAATATTACCAGCTGTACAATTGTGAGAAAAAAAATATTACCAGAAATAGATTTTTGACAAAATAAAAATATTACCAGGAAATAAAGTTGTCGGCATTAAATGACCCATTGAGGTTGATGTGCCGTAAAACAAACCAAACTAATGATCTCATCTAACCCAAGAAAAAAAAAATACATAAGTTTTTTTTTTTTTAAATGGCCAAAGACGCAAGTAGTCACTGTTGATAATTAGAATATATGAAAGAAAATCTGTAAACTGCTTTCTATAAGTGAAAAGTTCTATGCTAAATCTTTTATGTGCCATGTCCCTTCAGGACATTGGCAGTCATGGCTCTCCACAATTTTCTCTCCCTTGTAGCTCTTAATAAATTTTATCTTTTTGTTACCTCTCTGTTATATAGGAATAAAGTGTCACTGCCGACACTTGAGTTTGAACATAGATCGTCAGTGAGTAAACACAGGTGATCTCATTATTGAATTAAGTAGACATGACCAGAGAGGAAATGCTTAAGTAGGAAGTCGTGTGATGTCTAATTGATCTCCGTTCTAGTTTATCCTCTATTACTAATCAGATTGTTATTTCTGTTCTCTCCTCTATTACTATTTGGATCACCATTTCTACTCTATCCTCTATATGGATACACAGATTACTCTTTGAGCAAGTATTATTGAGCAAGTACTATTAGTGTAAGTGCTATTCAAAAGCATCTGACACAAGTATTGTTCAACAGCAATATATTACTATAGTTGTATCTGTGATTACAAAGTCTCTACTACAACGAGCATTACGAAAGTGACATTGAGTATTTGTTGGCATCTCAAAATTCTCCTAAACCCAGTTCTGCGAACCATTTACTCAAACTCACTAGGTAGGTTATGACTTGTTTTCCTCTGTCCTTCTGGCTTTTAATCTATCCTGTGAGTATCAAATTTTCCAAGCCCTCTTTCCTCAATATTTGCCCTGGAAATTCCAACTGTCTCTTTCTGTAAATTTCATTTTTGTTTCCATTTTCTTTAAAACTTTGTCATTGCTCACATGTTCTGTCCATGGTATTCTCAGCATTCTTCTGTAGAACCACATTTCTGTTGCTTCAAGTCTCTTCTTTATCAATGAAGAGATTGTCTAGCATTCATTGGCATATACCAAGTGCAACAGCAAAATTGTCCATTCCATAAATTGTTTAATATCTAAAAAAACCACTATATTAATTGAGTTTCTTTTTTCCAGATTTTCAGATAAGACATTTAGCTATCTTGACACCATTTGTGTAAGAATTGCTGAAAATCCCTTTGAGTTATTCAGCTAGAAAGGAAACTTCAGGCCTTCAGTAATGGTACCAACATTTATACTATGGCTTCCATCTTCAAAGTCCATTCAAGAACCATCAAGAGAATGGTAAATAAGTTTAAAAAAGTGGGAACAGAGGAGAGGAAAACTGGATCAGGAGGTCACAACAGGAAGAGAGGTTATTATTTTAACTTAGAGCTGAAGAGATCAATTAAAAAGATCCAACTCAATAATAAGAAATTTGACAGGTGGAAGAGTAGTTTCAGCTATGACAATCCAAAGAGCATTGGAAAAAGACTTGAAAATGAAATTGTATATGAAACCTGTGAAGCAACTTGTTATTCTGGGATAGAAAGTTAGAAGGTTAGAGAGGGTAAAGATCATCTTGAATAATTTGGAAAATATCCTGGAATAATATATATATATATATATATATATATATATATATATATATATGAACTTTATTTCAATACTTCATGATCTTCTGATCCTTAGCTATGATTATTTAATGATGAACATGTAATCTGTGTTTATGATCGATTTCATCACAATTCTTTTGTTAAGCTTGGAGATTAATTAATACATTCTTATTGCTCAAAGTAGAGTTCAATAGTGCCATAAAATTCACAGAGAATTCCAGTAAGATATCTTTAATCATTTCTAAGATACAACAGTTCAAAGCTTAATGTAATAAACGGAGAATTTTGCTTTTACATGATTTGGACAAATTTGTTGTTACACCTGGTAGGTGGACTGATATTACATAACAATTCAGCATTCTTCTTCAAGTGCTTGTTGATCTGGGAATTTTGAACTGACATTTTAACAGCATAAGATGCACTGACAATTACATTTTCATGCCAGATGCAGAAAGTAAACTGCAGGGACTTCTAGACAAGGTAGTAAGGGAAGATGTGAAGAAAAGATGAAGCGTTCATTTTAAGAAGTGAAACAGCCCAAGACGCAAGGTACAAATTGGAGATGTCAGAAGTTTAAATATCTGAAAGTTATTTCACCAGAGGATGGAAAATATAAGACAGAAATCCAAAGGCACATAGGAATAGCAAAATATGCCTTCTAAAAACTAAACAAAGTATTAAGAAACAGGGAAATTTCATTAGTTGCGTGAAAACTGATTGCATGGTTGTTAGCAAAAGGGACAGCCTAACATGCAAAGTACAAATTGGAGATGCCAAAATCAAACAAGTATAACAATTTAAATATCTGGGAAGTGTTTAAACAGAGAACAGAAAGTGCAACACTGAAATCTGAAGATGCAGTGGGATCACAAAAGAAGAAGAATTTCATTAGAAAAATAAAATACAGCACTGCACTACTATGTAATATCAATCTGCCTATATGGCAATGACAGTTGGACAACTTTTTCACTGATGAAAAAGAGGCCTGAACCAACAGGGATATAGTTCTACTGATGAATACTCAGAATACCATGGACAGAACATGAGAGCAATGAGGAAGTCTTAAGAAGAACACTGACAACAAAAAAACGTATACTTACAATCAGAACAAAACAACTGAAATATTTAATTTACTATATGGCAGTGAGCAATTTACATTCAGATGAAGCAGAGACTTGAAACAACAGAAATGTTCTGTTAACAAAACCTGTGAATACCAAGGACAAAGCATGTGAACAATGAGGAAATTTTCAGAAAAATGTAAACAAAAAGAAAAATTAGAATCAGAAAGAGACAGCTGAAATTACAAGTAGAGTTAATTCCCATCTTCGGTGACATATATTCCTATCCTGGGTGTTTCACAGTTGTTGAAAAAAAGGCAGCGGCTTCTCATATGAGGAGAGCCCGAGAAGCGTGAAGACCTTGACGAGGAGGAACAGTGGTTCTAGCAGGATGGTTTTCCTCCTCACACTGCTAATATTACCATGGCATGGCCCCATGAAAAGTTTGGGGAGCTTCTTGTCAGCCGCAAAGCTAAAGTGGAAAATCCTGACCCGAACCATGATTTCTTCTTCAGAGGGTTCCTCAAGGTAAACAACTCCCAGGGCAATCCTCAAACCATTGCTACATTAAAGGCAGCCATCACAGGCAAGATACAATCAAGCACCCAGTAGGAATGTGCACGTGTTATCAACAACTTTGCATTCAACAGTGACTTGAACTGAACGGAGGATATCTGGAACGTGCACTCTAGGGATCCTCTTGGAATTTTTGGTTCATGTTTCAGGCTAAATGGTTGCAAATCCTAAAATATTATCCTTTTACCTTTCAATAAATGTAATTTCCATTCCTCTATCATTTGTGGTCCTTGATTTGTGCCCAATCATTTTGTTTAAAAAATTGTTAAACATTCTGAAAACAGTGGAAAAAAAACACGTGAAAACTACTCAACTATTTTATGCATGAGAAGAAAACGAAATTGATAGAGAGTCATAAGAACCTATATCTTGAAAGGACATTGTAATTTTTGGTAAAAAGGATCAGTTATAGATCAAACTACAGGAAAAGTTGATCTTTCATGCCTTGTTTGACAGCCAGTCTAGGAAAAGGATCAGTTATAGATCAAACTACAGGAAAAGTTGATCTTTCATGCCTTGTTTGACTGCCAGTCTAGAAAAAGGAAAAAGATCAGTTATAGATCAAACTACAGGAGCGGTTGAGCTTTCATGCCTTGTTTGACAGCCAGTCTAGAAAAAGAAAAAGGATCAGTTATAGATCAAACTACAGAAGAAGTTAAGCTTTCATGCCCTGTTTGACAGCCAGTCTAGAAAAAGGAAAAGGATCAGTTATAGATCAAACTACAGAAGTTAAGCTTTCATGCCTTGTTTGACAGCCAGTCTAGAAAAAGGTATTATTCTTTATGTGCCAGGTCCCCACATGATGAAGGCAATCATGGCTCTCCACAATTTCATGTCCCTTGGAACTCTAAATATTATTATAGATTTTTTTCTTTTTATGTCTTTCCTGAGATAGCATACAAATGAAATATTGAAATAGCAGTTAAATAATTTAAATAACAATTTTCTGCATATCCGCCATCTTCTTTCATGCTAATTTTTATTGTCCAGCATGGAAATGTCTTTTTGATTTTTATTAATAAATAATAATTTTTTTTTGCATATACCATGTATTTTCTAAAGAATTTATGAACTTATGTAGAGTACATTTTCTCCATTAAATTTTCTCAAGGGCACAGACAGATAGACATAAAACACACTGTTTAAAATGAAAATAAAAAATGCTGATTCTTATTTCTCACCTGGATATCCACTAAAATAATGTTTGAAGCAATATGAACTTTATAAAATACTAGCAGCATGGCCCGGCGTTGCCCGTGCTTGATTAAAAAATCATACGACTCATACAGCAATTGCTATCACTTGACTTAAAATATTTTTGCCAAGTTGCTTGGTGGAAGAAATTGGCTGTGTTTATGTCGGCTCCGGTTAGCATCGTAGTCGGTTGACAATATCTTTTGGTTGATGACTAAAAAGTAACTTCCGCATTTTGACTGTACACATGGGTCTCATTTGGACACCATGTGTATTTAAAGTAGTTTCTGGTTATTATTTTTAGTTAGAAGGACTTGTGTATGTTTATGTTTCATTTGTTTTACTTTATGTGTGTCGTTCTCTGAAAAAAAAATGCTGAGTCACTGGAAGTTAACGGCATTTGTTCTGTTTTCAGACGTTTGAGTAGCCGGCAGTAACTTCCAGCTGGGTGTGATACTCTTACTCATGCTTTCAAATTGATTTTGTGCAAAAATAATTGTTTTTTTTCAATTTTTGGCACTGTCAGAACCACCGCTGGGTAATTTTACGTAGTCCTGTGGAGTTTTGTTGAAATCAGTTGAAAAATGTAGGAAATACGATCCCATATATAAACGAACAGACACACACACACACAATCTGCGTTTTATAATAAGTAAGATGTCAAATCATTATTTACATTATTTCCAATAGGATTAATATTCTCATTTTGTTACTATCACAACATTTTGGCTGTTGTACCTTCTAGGTATTTATCAATCTGGGTAATCATCAGGGAGGTTGTAAGTGAACACTTTATTAATTCTATGGAGTAGATTGTTCTAATTCTGCTCTCAGTGTCTAGGGATATCTCATGATGTGTGACTGCTTGTAACCATTAGGGAATTTTGAAATGTACACTTTATTCAATTTATAGGGTAATGTGTTCTAATTTCACTATCCATGTCCAGGGATATCTTATGCAGTCTGTCTGCAAATAACGTTGAGGAAATTCAAATCACAGTTTCTTTAATTTATGGGGTAGATTGTTTTCATTCTGCTGTTCATGTTTTAGGGATGACTCATACTGACTGCTGGTAACCTTTTAGGAATTTAACAGTGTGTACTTTACTCAATTAATTGGGATAGAGTATTCTCATACTGCTATCTAGCATCTATGGATATTTCATGCATTCTGTCCCCTAGTAACCTTCAGGAAATTTCAACTGAAAACTTTATTTAATTCATGAGGCTAGATTGTTCTCATGTTGCTGTCTGTATCTAGGGATATCTTATACTGCCTGTTCCTGGTAACATTAATGGGAGTTCAAACTGAACACTTTATTCAAATTATGGAGGTAGATTGTTCTCCTTCTGCTGTCCATATCTAGGGATATCTTGTGCTGTTTTCCGGTACCCTTCACGGGATGTTTAAACATATCACTTTGTTCAGTTTAGGAGGGGAGATTGTTCTCTTGATGTCTATGTTTGTTATAAATGGGTTGCCCTTTTTACCCTTATTAACCTGAACACACATCTTTGTGATGCAAACCTGTCTTTTTGGAATATTGGAACAAACTTGGCCTGGTCATTTTGTTGATGGAATATCTGTTAAAATCATAAAAACCTTATGTTCTCCTAAAAATAACTCCTTGCTCTTAGTACTAATCACCATGTTTCAAACTAGATCGACGTCAACCCTTCTTTTTTCTTCCTGCCCTCCTTGACCTGTATATGTCTCCACATATACATACTTGTAAAAAACTTATGCTTACCTAGCACAGGGCTCATCCCTGGGCTGGTGGTATCATGGCTACAACTAGCTTGGACCTGCTCCGGCCTGGACCAGCTATGACAAGCCAAGACCATGACTAGCTTAGATGAGCTTTCTCCAGCTAAGATCAGCTTGGACCAGCAACCCGAGTGAAAACACTCGGGTCCCCATGTTAAAACCGGCCTTGTGTCACAACCTGACTCAGTGTGGGGTCAAGTAAATATCCATACTTGTAAAAAAAACTTGACACTTACCTGGCACAGGTCAGGGGATATCATTGGCTGTGATTAGCATAGATGAATTCTGACAGGCTTGTACAAGCTATGACCAGCCAGGACCAGCTATGGCTAGCTTAGACCAATGGCCACATTAAGAAGTGATGTTGTGTCAAAACCTGACTTAGTGTTTCAAGTAAATTGCCTTGTAGAAAGCTTTCCTCTCCTAAAATATTTTCTTAATTGCTGTTGTTTCCAGGTCCACCATGAACTGGGGTGATAGCACTTATTAGGGTCCCACCTATGGGCAAATAGTTAACTCCGAAACTGGGGTAAAAAAAAACATGTAAGTGTAAAAATAGGTTTTAATAGCAGAAATACTTTGTAAAAAAAATTATTATCAGCAATACATTTTTGAAAAAAATATTATCAGCAATACATTTTTGAAAAAAATATTATCAGCAATACATTTTTGAAAAAAATATTATCAGCAATACATTTTTGAAAAAAAATATATTACCAACAGTAAAAATTGTTGACATTAAATAACCTATTGAGGTTGATATGCCTTAAAACAAACCAAACCATCCTAAAATATTTGTCTTGATAGACCATTCGATGAACAAATACACTGCAGCAAGGTCCTGTCTCTGAATCCCAGAAAGAACATTATTCACTAGGAAACATGTTATCATTATTGTCTATATTCGTCTATCCCTTTTTGTTTTGCCTTCATTCGACCAATATCAGTAAGACTCATGTATTTTCTTTCAATCTTATATGTGTTATTTTAAATTCTGTTCTCCTCTTTATATAGTCATATATATCAATATTTTAATCAAAATGGCCCTAGACATTACTTCATTTTAGTGACTACCAGTTTTTGTTAACCTAAGTAAATTAAGTGAAGATTAACTTTCAGTATTTCTTTTATTTTGCATTTGTTTATTTTCAATTCTTTGTCACACTGTGACATTCTTCAGTTGAATTAATCCATTGATTAAATACCTGGCCGCAGCAGAGGGAGCAAAAATTTAGAGAGTTGAGTTACAGAAGGAAATTAACTGAAACTGAGACATTCAGAAAAAGGCATGGCATGTGGAACTAGAGCAATCTACCCTAGTGGACAAAATAAATAGTTCAGTTTGAATATCCACTGTATATCACCTGAAGAAGGCCAGAGCATACAACAGTCAAAACGTTGTGAATATGAAAATAAAGATGAGGACAACAATCCAAGCAATAGTTACAATTCCTCATCTCGGAAATACAGAAAGATGTTGAAACACATTTTATAAAAATATTCATTTTCTGTAGATCCACCATATTTCTTTATGCAATAGATTTATTCAGTGCTGAATTGTATTTTTTTTTTTTTAATAATAAAAAATAAAACTTTTTGGACATAGCTAAAAAAATATATGGCCTGCTATTATGCGCATATTTAATCATCTACAAAACGCCTAACTGCAGATCTGCTGTATATTTTTTTTGAGAGTCTGAAATTTATTGGCGTAAAACAAAAAAGTGTATCTTATGAAAGTTTGTTTTTTATTTCGTGTGTGGGTTTATGTCTGAAACTTGAATTCTCAGTTGAAGTCCAGCTTGTTGAAAATCATTGACATCATTCTCATAAATAATCTACTTTCTTTTATCTCTCATACTCAAAACAGAAATCTAGTGTAATAAATATCTTTTTCCTGTATCATTTCTAATAGTTACAAAAAAAAATATCATTTATATTGCTAACAAAAAAAATCTTTCACTTGTTTTTACATCATCTGTGGTATATTTCCTTTTTTAAGTTAAAAGATTATATATATATATATATATATATATATATATATATATATATATATATATATATATATATATATTTGGTTGGATAGATGTGAGTTTGTGACCCTGGGTTTCACGCTTTAGCGATCGTCAGACAAACTGATTAATGTTTTAAAAAATTGGGGTTTATGTAGATTGCGTGTATTGGTGTTATTGTGGAAGTGGTGGGGGAAATTTGGTCGTTTTGTCATTCATCGTACTAACGCAAACATCGATGTATGCAGACACATATACACATTTGGTCGTCCGTCGGGACTCATATAAACATATGTGGGCAGTTTCGGCTATGACACATGTATGTATACGGGTGGTGTTATATCTATACATACGCATTTGTATGTTGAAATGTAAACATTGGAAGTGTGACGAAAATGTCTCGTTGACATGTACACAGTGTACATGTCATATGTATTTTCCAGCTGGAAAATATTTCCTCGCATGTATGTATGCATGTGGTGGGGTTTGTGTAAAATTATGATAGGTAAAGATTATTATTATTTATATTTATTTTAAATTTTGAAAAAAAAAAAAAAAAATAGGGCTGTATTTGTTATATTTAAAGCTGGTTATTTGTTTGTTTTTGGTGACTGTGTATATGTAACAGGTAAAAATTTGTAATCCTTATTGGTTTTTCACATATATATATATATATATATATATATATATATATATAATGTAATTTTGTATAGAGCAGTCATTTAGGATCTAACTCAAATTTGAGTAGCAAAGTTAAACTTAGTTGTATAATTTTTACAGTATGTCAACCCTTGTTAGGTTATTTAATGTCATTTTGTATGGAGCACCCTTTTAGAACTGAACTCACATCTTAGTAGCAAAGTTAGCCTTGGTTGGGTGATTTTTACAATAAACCAATCCTTGTTGAGTTATTTAATGTCATTTATTATGGAGTACCCATTGAAAATCAAGCTCACAGCTCAGTAGCAAAGTTAAGCTTAGTTGGGTAATTTTTACGATATGTCAACCCTTGTTGGGTTATCTAATGTCATTTTGTATGGAGCACTCATTTAGGATAGAACTCACATATTGGCAAAGTTAGGTTTGGTTGTGTAATTTTTACAATATATCAACCCTTGTTAGGTTATTTTATGCCATTTCTTTTGGAGCACTCATTTAGGATAGAACTCACATATTGGCAAAGTTAGGTTTGGTTGTGTAATTTTTACAATCTATCAACCCTTGTTGGGTTATTTTATGCCATTTTGTATGGAGCCCACATTTTAAATATGTACCCATGTAAATAAATCAATAAGAACATAGATAATGACTATGTAAAAAACATATTCAGAGTATTAAGAATATTGAGTATCTGGCTGTCCAATCTTGACACTAATGGAATATAGAAATTGGTATGATAAAATCAGGTAGTATATTTACTGAAAGATATGTTCACATTGCATTGTACCACATGTCAAAAACAGGTAAGAACATCATCCTGAAACAATCATAGAAAGCCATAAAATCATTATTCTTTGAGACTTTGCAATTTATATTGACAAATTTATAAAAGCTAATAGATGAAGATTTCCCAATGTGGATGATATCACCTGCTTGATGTACAATGAGCAACTGAATAGAAAATGGTAGGTGAAAATGAATTTTGAGTATTAAAAAGTATTTTAATAAATGTTAACTGAAAAACTCTGAATCCAGTGATCCAAGTTCAAATTTTGGTAGAACCTATCAGCTTCTAACATTTTGGAGGCAGCTTGGTGGAGTAATGGATGGCAGCTTGGATTGAGGAATTGGAGAGCCGAGTTCAAATTCCATTCAAATCCATTACATTCACTTACATGCTAATACCCTTGGGAAAGGTATGAATCCTCCTCTTCTCCCCCAGCTATGGGTAAATAGCAGGATAGACCTGGTTCTATAGCCTTGGATGTCAACTGGTCTACTGCAGAAAGCAATGGCAACCTACTGTGAGAAAAAAAAATCTGCCTTGTCAGTCATGTATTGAAAGTTACATGATCACCTAAGTGTGTATCACACATAGCAAATAACTGATCGGAAAAAAAATATTCAAAGTAGATATGAAAAGAACCTGTATAACCCTCCCCCAAAAAAAAAAGCAGGCTGCTAAATGGAAATAACTTGGTCATGTTACTAGATAAGATATTTTTGTGATGTCAACAAACACTTGTTTGACACTTTTGTGATGCAAACGAATACTCATTGTCACTTTCGTAATGCTCATTGTAGTAGAGACTTTATAATCACAGTTACAAATATAGTAATGCTGTTGAACAATGCTGGTGTCAGACACCTTCGAATAGCACATGCACTAACAGTACTATCTCCATAATACATGCTCGAACAGTAATTCGTATACTGATCCAAATAGAGAAATAGTACAGTGAACAGAATAAAGAATAGTGGACTGTATAATAATGGAGGATAGAGTAGAAATGCGATTGTTTAGACGCCATGCAACTTCGTATATATGCGTTTCCTCTATGGTCATGTGATCCACTTAATTCAATAATGGGATTGCCTGTGTTTGCTCACTGGTGATCTATGTTCAAATTCAAGTGTCAGCAATGACACTTTATTCCTATATAGCAGATATAAATATTCCTTTAAAGAATGAATATTTTGATACTTTCTATAGTTTTGTTAAGTGTCATTAATATTCAAATAGTTCTTCAGATGAAATTATATATTTTTCTGGATATATCATAAATCAGGTAAGAGAAGACCATGAACAACAAAAAATATTTGCTGATTTTTTATTCGTTACTAGTGTTGTATATTATTTTTAATTTTATAATTATCAACAAAAATCATTTAATTTTTTGCCAATACTTGCAATGGTGACCCTAACCATAAAACTAAATTTAACATATAGTTTTCAATGGTGAGATTTGCTTTTATTTGTTCTTTAATATGGTAGTTGTAGCAGCAGCAACAACCACCACATAAGCCAGCATTATTTGTTACCTCCCTTTGGTATTTTTTACTACATCATAAAGACAGTTTATGAACCAGTAACAAACATTTGCAAAACAATTTTGGTATACTTTTGAATATTTACTATATATTTTCAATGTGAAAGTGAGTGTTGATGCAAAAACAGTTAGAAACTACTGATTTTTATTGACAAGCATCTAAAAGCTAATAGACCAAGACTGTAAAGAAAATCATTGCCATCTCATAGATAGCGATTTTCCAAGCGTAGCTTAGATGTGGCACAAGGCCGAAAGTATAGGGCACCCAGTGAGGATCGAACTCACTACTCAGTCGTAATTGTTCTAGCCAGACAAGCTTGCTAACCATTACACCACCTCGAGGTGCCCCTTGCCATCTCATAGATATGGCAGTGCCATCAGATAAAAATGTTTTTTGGTGAGTGATAAAGTAGGTGACTGTAGGGACCTTGAGGTTGAAGTGGAAGAGGATTCTAGATTCAGGTAAAGTACTGATAATCTGTGGCACCTGGATAAACATTAATCTGCAAAATTCTGCAATTTCGCATACGAGACAAGAGTGATATTTTTTTCATCTGGCTATGATTCTTCCCCATTACTCCTGTTCAAGGACAAATGTGCACAGTGTATCAGCCTCCAGTGGGGTGTTCCCAGCTAGTGGAATGCTGCCAATGACAAGCAGATCTGTAGTACTAAATAGCTCATCATGAATTTGAAGAATTTGCAAGTTAGACTCAATGGAAACAGTAAGAGAGATAACTGAGTAGTACTAAATAAATTCAACAAGATCTCCATAGACCATGGCCAGTTGAATTAGAACAATCTAGTCCTGTAGATTATATAAAGTGTTCAGTTCAAAATTCCTTATAGATTACTTGGATTGACAAGCACCTGATGAGGGTATGACAGCCAAAAACATTGTGATGATGACAACAAAGGTAAGGACAATAGACAGAGGGCTTAAATGGATGCAATTAGAGAATGTACAGACTGAAGCATTAAAAGATCCCTGGAGGTTGTAGGAGATTCAGAAAGTTGCATCGTGTGGTATTGCTCATATACTTGAAAGAGCTAGGAAATATATAATATACAGGCTTTTATTGTCGTCTCTATTTCAGTGTTACATTAAACATATAAAATTTTTAACATGAATATATATTGAGTAAAAAGCAGGATATACAATGTTGCAAAAAAGTACCTCTGTTTGGAGTACCAGTTGTACCTTGTCTTTTAGTACTGCGAAATCCCACAAAGAAAGCATAACCACTTGTTGGCCTCTGATGCCCTCTTGCTCATGCTTATTTTATTGAAAAGCTAAAGCCTGGAAATTTGCATTAGTCACAAATTTGTCTTGTAAATTTGTTATACCTGACATACCTATTCTATTATTAATAGACTCTCCCACACATAATAAGTAGTAGCAGTAGTAGCGATCGCCAGTTTGGCTCAGTGGTGTTGAGCGAGTCGGTCGATATTGGACATTGAAGTACCAACCATCACAACTAGATTGCTGTGTCATTAACTCTTATTTCAAGTTCCTAGCGTTTTGTACGTTGAACCTAATTTAGGACGACTTATTGAAATACAAGCCTCCACTGAAAACTACTCTACAACAAAATTCTCAAACCAACTTGATCAAATTTTCCCTAAACTGTAGCTTTTGGATCAGCTATGTTTTTGTCTGAGTATCTTGCATGTGAGACATGTACTAGTGCATTCTGTTCCAGGAGCTAAACCATTTTCCCTTCTACATATATTACCAGGAATAATCAATGAATCATAGATACCATTGAATGCCTAAAAATATAAAGGGAACAGATGAATTAAAATGGTTCATTGGTTTCTATTTTAGTTGTGAATTCTTTATCTCTGTTTTATTGAATCTCAAGACATTGTTTCAAGACTTTAGTTTCATTGCATCTCACTATTAAAACTTCCTAACAATTTTTGATGGCATGGGTACATTATTATTATTTCCTTTCATTTCTTGTGTATACTCATTTCTTTGTGGATCCCAACCAGAGACCTAAGGCCAGAAATGGCGTCATATTTTCCACTGAGCAATTTCCTCAATCAATTTCCTTTGATTTCTGGTGTATACTCATTTCTTTCTGGGTTCCAACCAGAGACCTAAGTTAAGAAATGGCATCATGATATTTTCCACTGAGCAATTTAAAAATTATTATTATTATTATTTCCTTTGATTTCTGGTGTATACTCATTTCTTTCTGGGTCCCAACCAGAGACCTAACACCAGAAATGGCATCATATTTTCCACTGAGCAATTTAAAAATTATTATTATTATTTTATTTCCTTTGATTTCTGGTGTGTACTCATTTCTTTCTGGGTCCCAACCAGAGACCTAAGTTAAGAAATGGCATCATGATATTTTCCACTGAGCAATTTAAAAATTATTATTTTATTTCCTTTGATTTCTGGTGTATACTCATTTCTTTCTGGGTTCCAACCAGAGACCTAAGTTAAGAAATGGCCTCATGACATTTTCCACAAAGCATTTTTTAAGGGAAGAAAAACAACAACCTTAAGATCACACACACATTTTGTTAATATTATTATTAATAATAATAATGATGATGATGATGTTACTTCTCCTACTCCTATTCCCCTACGTTGGGCGTAGATAAGTCAAACCCACTCTGCTTACAGAATCTAAATGAAATGTTTTTGACATTTTGTGGGAGGCAAGAATGGAAATGAAATGACAAAAGATTTGGTATAAACACTGTTTTTGTACATCTGAAGAAAAATAAAATAAAAAAAAAGTGACTTTTCACCTGCACCAATGTCTGTCAAGGACATTCTGGTAATGTAACACCTGCTTGAAAGAAATACTTTCTGAAACATGCTTATAAGGTTTGTCAGTTACCAAAAGATGAAAGCAAGGCATTATTTATGTGGGTGGAAGCTGAAGTCATGACTAATGAAATAGCACCTAAGAAAATTTTTCATATTTCAAATTTTAACCAATCGCATCATTTTGGGATTAAACCAGAAAGCATTCTTGTCATTTGAATTAAGTAAACTTTCTGATGATGTTTATGAAATATAACAGTTATTGGCTCAGTAAATGGGAGCACTGAGTTTTTTTTAATTCACCCCAAGTAAGGCAATAATGCCACTAAGATACAATGTGCTAGGGAGTAAAAGAGACTAAGACTTTAGAAGCAACCATAAACCCAAAGGTAAACAGAAAACAAGAGATAAACTTCCTGTTCAGAAAACCGAGGAGAATTGGGAACCAAGTCAACCTTCAAATTCCAGCTTCATGTGTTGTTTGCTTTTTCACTAATGTCCTTGAAAAAATGACATGGATCCAACTCTTCTCTTTTGCCAGCAATGGATAGAGTAGAACACTTGAGCCTTGGGTGGCAAACAGCCAAGGCGCTTTGAGAGCTGTTCAGAGACAGAAAGAAAATGATGTTATGAAAGTACATTTTTGAGGAATGGTAGTCTTGAGCTGTGTAAGTAGTGTAATGGATATTCATGCAGGAAGTTAGATGAGCAAGCTGGGATCAAATCCTAGCCTTATCTGTTCCATTCATTTTTATACAATTGTCCTTGGGAAATGACTGAATCAATCTCCTCTCCGCCCAAATATGGGTTAAATAGCAGAGTAAACTGGACTTTTTAGCCTTGAGTGGGAACCAGCTGAGATAATTTGAGAGCTGAAGGATGGTACTCTTGATATGTGGAAGTAAGGTGACAATATTAATGCAGAAAGTGGAATTGGTAAAGTGAGTTCAGGTTTCAGCCTCATCTGTTGTGTTCATTTTTATGTAATTGTCCTTGAGGAATAGCTGAATCAATCTTCTCTCCCCTCAAATATGGGTTAAATATAAGAGCAAACTGGACTATTTAGCTTTGGATGGCAGCCAGACTATGAGTTCTTAACCATGGAAAAAACAATGGGAAGCTTTTTTACTTTCTTTCCAAAGAACAATTCACAGATCACTAAAAGACATACATGCACATATATTCTGTAGAGAGTCATGATCACTTACACACTGAAGGAACTTGTTATTTTAAAAAAAGGTATCCGTAATTTTTATAATAATAATCTTAAATTGATGGTTTAACTCTGGTTTGAGGACTTAAATTCTATCGTGAAAGTTTTGATTGGAATTTGGTACAATCAAGTTTTTTTTTTTTTTTTTTTTTTTTTAAAGGCAATTCACTCCAAGCTAGGTGGGAGTGCTACTAGCATGCAAGGGGTTACAGACTGAGAACAAGAGTACAAAGGTGTGTTTGAGGAAAGGATACAGAGAAGGACAGGGAACAAGCTCAGGGTGTCAGATGTCAATTGACATGACACTTGAATCTTTTAAGATTATAGTCATTGAGGAAGCAAGTAAGAGGAAGGGAGTTCCATGGGTGGGAAGTGTGGGAGAAGAAGCTGTTTGAGTAGAAGAGTTGGTTACATTTAACTGTTTTGACAGTGAAAGAGTGGGACTGGTAGCTCACTTAAATTCATGTAGTCTGAAAACCAGCAAAAGTAGCTTGTCGGAATGGTTGCCATGAAAATACTTGTAGAAGAGACAGAGGGAAGCCATGGCACATCTGTGGGATAGCAATTGTAGACTAGATGCCAGATCAGGATCTATCATCTTGCATATTCATCTCTGGATTTTGTAGAGGACCTCGAGATGTACAGCGGGAGTAGCAGACCACATATGAGAGCAATATTCCATGCAACGGCGGATGGTTGATTTATAGGTTTGAAGGATGGACTCAGACAAGAAAATCTGGCATAACACAGAGAACCAATTTTCCTTGCAGTAGATGCAGCTATTGATTCAATGTATTTATTTCACTTCATATCAGTGGATTGTGTGAGACCAAGCAGGTGTAACGAGGTGCTCTCTAGGAGTTGAGAATCAGCCATTCTGATGAGAGGCAGGAAGGGTTCTCTGTGGTGGGTAAAGGAGAGCAGTTTCATTTTGGGGGCATTAAAATTTCCAAGCCAATTCCTGCCACAGATTGGGGGTCCTTTTCAAGTACATTATTTAGCATTATTCTTGGATACAACTTAATTTCTGCTCTTCTGTGGGTTATTGATTGGTAAAATTTTATGTGAACATCAGGTCAGTATTTCTAATTGAATATTGATTTTTTTTTTCTAAAACCAATTATTTATATCTTAACAAAAGTTGGTGAGAATGTATACCTATAGACATGCATTTAGTATGAAATGGACAAAGTCTGACAATTATTTTAATATATTTCCTGTTTCTACATTATTTTTATAGATAAAATATTTAAGTAAATGCTCTGTTTATAGTATTATAGTATTAACAACATTTACTGGCCTGAATGTCTGAAAAATTTTATAGAAAATGTGTTCTCTGATAAGAATCAAACCTGTATCCTACACTAATCTGTAATTTGGCCTGATATGCTATAGCATTTAGCTACAGATGGAATCAAATTACTGTTTTTAAACAGCAAATTTCCCATGATTTCTCTCAAATGCTGATATCTGCTCAAAGCGTATCTTAATGCAAACAAATGACATCATATATTCTGAAATAGACTGAGTCCAACAACTATTTTAATATATTTTCTATTTATACATTATTTTTATAGATACAAATATTTAACAAATGCTCTGTTTATAATAAACTATTAAAATAACACATAAACAGAAAATATAGAGAGGAATTGAAGTGTAAGAAGATTATGTTGCATCAGTCTTTCATTCTGAGATGTTTTATAATTAAGTACAACTCGATATGAGTTGTCCCCATTTTCATTCTCGACAGCGATGCCTCATAATTGAGTTTTCCAATTGATTTTGTGCAAAAACAATTGTGTTTTTCCAATTTTTGGTGCTGTCAGAACCACTGCAAGGTAATTTTACATAATCCTGTGAAGTTTTGTTGAAATCGGTTGAAAAATGTAGGAAATCCGATCCAATATATAAATGAAACGGGGACACACAACCTTTTTAATGATTGTGTGAAATACAAAATTGTGTAAGGTACTATATATATATATATATATATATATATATATATAAAAATGAAGGAATATCCACATGTCTTTCATATAATATGTAAATAAAAATTTGAGAAAAAAAAGACCAAAATGATAACAACATATAATGAATTTATTTATAGAAAATGAAGGAAAGATTTTAAATTCACACAACCTGGGTTTTATAATAAACAAAAGTATGATTGTTTTTGTTAAATACAAAATTGTGTAAAATGGGGAGTATTATATATATATATATATATATATATATATATATATATATATATATATATATATATGATTAAAATGAAGGAATATCCACATGTCTTTCATATAATATGTAGATTTAATAGGCCAGTTAATTAAATTTGAGAAATAAAAGACAACAAAATGATAACAACATTGGTGTTTGTGTGTGTGTTATTTGGTTCCTTAGGGAGTGAGTAAGATTAATGATATTTATTTATGAGTGTATATGCCTTTGACTGAAATGAAGCACAAAAAGAAATATTTTAAATTCAGAATCTTTGGACACATCTCTGTCTGTTTTCAATGAGACAAGGAATAAACAAAAAGTTCAGATTTTTCCTACATATTGTTTCTGGCATAGTGTGCATTCTAGAGGTACTTACTCTTCCAAGGAAGGTTTTTGTTAACTCCAGAGAAAAAGTCACAGGCTGGGAAAAAGTTTTTGTTCGAACTCTTCTGGGTTCGACTCATACATAAAATGGGATTATTTGGGATAGTTGATTGAAAGTGGTTACTAGAGGATGTGGCTTTATTTTTTAATCTTTTCAATCTCCCTGTATATTTATTTGTTCCCTGATTAGGTGTTGTTTATAGCATGCAATGGGTTTTACAAATTCAGTTTTGCATACTTTCTTCAGATATTTCAGCTTCGTCATTATATCATTTATAATATATATATATATTTATTACTTCAAATGTTATTTTTAGTGTAGACACTTTTTGAGTAGACATTTTCTTTATGAAGTGCAGACTGGTAGATAAAACAAATATATTTTAAAATAAAATGGACAAGTGTTTACTGAAAATAACAGGTTGAAGTCATTTGTGTATTTTAGGAAGGAGATAGAAATAATGTTTCAAGTAATAAGTTAATATGTTAATTTCATAGACTAACCTTTTTGCTATCATTCATTCCATTCATCAGGAGCTTATATATATATATATATATGTATATATATATATAACCATCCACAGACTGTATCACAGCTCATCAGTTTAGCTAGACATCTGGTTACCTGGCTATATATATATATATTATATAACCATCCACAGACAACAGGGATGAAGGTGAATTTAAGTGTATTTATTTTTAGATAAACACACAGTGACTGAGAGAAGTTGATTTGTTTTACTGAAGAGTTTTGCATTACTAATAGTCACTGTTTAATAGTCACTGTTTATAAACTATATATATATATATATATATATATATATATATATATATATATATATATATATATATGTGTGTGTGCAGAAAAGGCAAAATTGAAAAGCGCATGCAAACCACGCCATTGACCTTATATTTGTGGACAGCAGGCAAAACAAAATCTAATTAGGTAAGGCAAATCTTGGTGCCATTATAAAAGTAAAATCTATCACCTGCTATAATAATTATTTTGAAAAAAGTACATCATGGAGTGAATTATGTGGAGAGTACCAACAGGTTAGCTTACCTGGCAGAACGGATCTGAGGTTGCAATACCTGAAATTCATAATGAAACTTGCACCTCTCGCCTGTGGAACTCCCTTCCCTATTCCAGTTTCCCTGAGAGCTATAATCTCCAACTGTGTAATATCAATCGATATCTCCAGTTGCCTTGATCTATCCACTATCCTTCTCCTCATCCTTTCTTCTATCACTCCTATCTGATCTTGCTCCAAATTTTCTGTAACCCCTTGCATCCTAGTGGCTTCTTGCCTTGCTTGGGGTGAAACGCTTAAAACAAAAAAAAAGTCTACTGAAGAGTGGATGTAATTCTGTGAAGCTCAGAATAGAGACCAGGTAAGTGAATATATTTTATTTATTATTAATACTCTGTCCTAAGATACCAAGCACTATAATTACAAATACTGCTTTTTTTTCTTTTACTCTTACACCCCAGAAGGAGTCGTTGGAGCACTGACATGCTGAGCTGACCATCATTTTCCTCCATCAGTCATGGTTGTGTACCAGAGCCTGAATCTCCACGAATGGTTTCTTGGTATGCTCATCATGTGGCATGTTTTTGGCATTTTAACCTGACGGAGCCCATCCCTCTGCTTGCTTTAAAAATGTTATCGTCCATAATTACTCTGGTTGACTGTTTTTTGGGGGTCAAATATAGTCGTCATTTTTTGCTATATATATATTGTCCAGCTATTTTAAGAACTGGCTGTGTAGCTTTGCTCTTAGGCAACTAATCAAAGGAGATTTTACTGTGTCTGTGTGAACACTCTTTCAAGAGGTTACTTGGTCAGCAGTGAAATGCTATTAAGTCAACATTGCATTAACAATGACATCTTGTGATGAATCATTTTGACAAAATATTGCATCACTCAAATTTATAAATATCTGTAAATTACAATTCACATCTGATCACTGAAGTTAATCAACATCAAACTACATGGGTGACCACTTGCAAATACCAGGTGCTGTAAGCTTGGATGTATGGGTGGTGTAAGGGATAATGGCTTACATTTGGAAATTGATAAGCCAAGTTCCAATTCCATTGGGTTCATTATATTGAATTATGTGCAAAGATATTGACTTAAGGGAAAGCTATGAATCCATTTATTCTCCCCCAGATATGGGTTAAATAGAATGTGTATCATTATCTCAAAAAAAATTCTTATGATCTGAAAATATTTTCTGGCTTTAAATAATCTGTAAAAAGTTGATAAATTATAAAATATCAATCAGTATGTTGTAGCATGGCTAGGGACGATAATGTGTATATCTCCATTCACATAAATATAGTAGTAAATACTGTATGTTGGTCTGCTGTTGGAGATTCATTGTGGAATTCACTAGACTCACTTCTAGCAGTTGACTACTTCTACATGCAGCTGGTGAATCTTATATGTGTTGTTCTTGTCCTAAGTATTATTGTTCATTACCAACCTTCATTTGATTATTCTATTCAGTAACCTTCCCTAGGTTACAACATAGTAAAACCCTAAAATCAAAATTTGATTTGGTCTTGATATGCTATAAATCTAGTTTATCATCATGCCAGGACTACCACATCCTTGGTGATCCTAAGCTATACTGTTCTTTTTCACATTTTTTTAAAAGGAATCCCTCAGTGGGCTGACAGTTCAAACTAATTTCTTTTTAATTTTTTTTAATCCATTCATGTTCTTTTTAAATCTTATGATTTTCAACTCCAGTTCCGTACATAAATTGCAATAACACTTATAGGACTATGATAAATGATGTGAAACTAAAATTGTTGAAAATGGTTAATAAATTAGCTGAAAGCCCAGAAAAGAAAAACATTGTTTGCATACACAAAAAATATAATGGAAACTTAACAAAAGCACTTGTCAGTCTTGGTTAACAAAGTGTATATATACGTAAATATTTATTTCAGCAGGAAGGTAAAAAAAAAAAAAAAGAAAACAAAGATGTACAATTCAAAGAAAAAAAAAAGCTTCAGCCAATACATTGATTTCTTCCCCACTAAAATGGTTTATGTTCAATGCCTGACTGCAAAAGGCAGGTGTTGATAATTATAATCTCTGGATGTAGTATTTATTACCTGCATAACAGCCATAGGTATATTTTTAATATTAACAACATATAAAGGTTTGTATTTATGCTGTCCATCAAAACAGAAGCGAGTATTTTTCTGTTCTTGTTTCATATAAAAAATCTGACAAAGCAGTTTTTATTTATTTATTTTTTTTAAAATCATTTCACTCCATGCAAAGCAGAAAGGCCACTAGGCTACAAGGAATTCTTCTTCTTTTATGTACTGTTTCCCATCAGGATATAGATAATCATGGCCCTCCATATCTTCCTGTAACTTGTAGCACTTTAAGTTTGGTTTTTTGTTATCATTTCAATAACAATTTACAATCCATTTATTCAAGCTCATCAAGTATATTACATGCTGCTTTCCTCTGTTCCTCTTTCCCTCTATCTGTCCTGTGAGTATCAGATTTTCAAAGCCCTCCTTCCTCATTACATGCTCCAGAAAATTCAACTGCCTCTTCCTGATGTTAATTATAAGTTTCTTTTTTATTTCCATTTTCCCCAAAACCTTACGATTGCTCACATGTTCAGTCCATCGTATCTTCAGCATTCATCCGTATAACTACATTTCTGTTGCTTCAAGTCTCTTTTTCATCTCTGAGGAGATTGTACAGCATTCGCTGCCATACAGGAAGATAGATACCATATAACAGTCAAAGGCTTACTGAGTGTAAAAGAATAAAAAGAAAAGCATTATTAAGGAGGAAGAACAATAAAAGAACAGGAATTAAGAAGACAAAAGATAATGATTGATATTGCAATTTTTGAAGAGCAACATTAGCATGGAGCCTGAAGAGAGGTTCACTTGCAAGGAGTGTAAGAAAAGAAACTGTTAGCATAGAACTTACAGTTACATCTAAGCTATTCACTTGTAAAATGATGAAACCTTGTTGCCAATCTAGTTTTCTTCTTTATGTGCCATGTCCCTTCTAGATATAGGTGATCATAGCTCTCCACAATTTCCTGTCCTTCTTAATAAATTTCGTTTTTTATGTTATTTCTCCTAAGGCTCATGAGGATAAATTTAAAAGTGGATTTTGCTGACAATTTTGGTATGTGGAAGGGATGACAGCATAAAGTATATACCAAGATGATCTGAAAAGTACGAAGAAGTGTTACCCTAGGTAGGCTATTGTTGTTGTTGTTCTATGTGCTGTTTTCCCTTCAGGATGTAGGTGATCATGGCTCTCCACAATTTCCTGTCCTTCATAGCTCTTAATAAATTTTACCTTTATGTCATTTCTTCTAAAGTTTGTTCTACTATCCATGTACTCAATCTGACAAAGTATGTTATGCATTATTTCCTTCTCTTCCTCTTGCTTTCAATCTGTCCTGTGTATCAGATTTTCCAAGACCTCTTTTATTATTATGTGCACTAGAAATTTCAACTGTCTCCTTCTGATGTTAAGTATAAGTTTCCTTTTTCTTTCCATATTCTCTAAAACTTCATTGCTGTTTATATGTTCAGTCCATGGTATTCTCAGTATCCTTCTGTAGAACTACATTTCTGTTGTTTCAGGTTTCTTCATCTTTGAGAAGATTGTCTCACATACACTTCCATATAAGAGGACTGATATCACGTAACAGTTCAGTAGTTTTCTTTGTTTCTAATGACATTTTTTTGTTTCTTAATACTTTGCTTAGCATTTGGAATGCATCTTTAGTTATCCTAATGTGCCTTCGGATTTCCATTTTGCACTTTCTGTTCACTGTTAAAACACTTCCCAGATAGTATTTGTCTATATTTCTGAGATGAGGTATTATGTACATTATTTACATTATTGTCCTCATATTTGTCGCCATATTTATCACAATGTTTCAGCATTTCAGTATCTGTCTATATTTCTGAGATGAGGTATTATGTACACTATTTACATTATTCAGACTATTGTCCTCATCTTTGTTGCCATATTTATCACAACGTTTCGGCCTTTCAGTATCTGTCTATATTTCTGAGATGAGGTATTATGTACACTATTTACATTATTCAGACTATTGTCCTCATCTTTGTCGCCATATTTATCACAACGTTTCGCCTTTCAATATCTGTCTATATTTCTGAGATGAGGTATTATGTACACTATTTACATTATTCAGACTATTGTCCTCATCTTTGTCGCCATATTTATCACAACGTTTCGGCCTTTCAATATCTGTCTATATTTCTGAGATGAGGTATTATGTACACTATTTACATTATTCAGACTATTGTCCTCATCTTTGTCGCCATATTTATCACAACGTTTCGGCCTTTCAATATCTGTCTATATTTCTGAGATGAGGTATTATGTACACTATTTACATTATTCGGACTATTGTCCTCATCTTTGTCGCCATATATATTACAACGTTTTGGCCTTTCAATATCTGTCTATATTTCTGAGATGAGATATTATGTACACTATTTACATTATTCAGACTATTGTCCTCATCTTTGTCGCCATATATATTACAACGTTTCGGCCTTTCAATATCTGTCTATATTTCTGAGATGAGGTATTATGTACACTATTTACATTATTCGGACTATTGTCCTCATCTTTGTCGCCATATTTATTAAAACGTTTTGGCCTTTCAATATCTGTCTATATTTCTGAGATGAGGTATTATGTACATTATTTACATTATTCAGACTATTGTCCTCATCTTTGTCGCCATATTTATTAAAACGTTTCGGCCTTTCAATATCTGTCTATATTTCTGAGATGAGGTATTATGTACATTATTTACATTATTCAGACTATTGTACTCATCTTTGTCGCCATATTTATTAAAACGTTTCAACCTTTCAATATCTGTCTATATTTCTGAGATGAGGTATTATGTACATTATTTACATTATTCAGACTATTGTCCTCATCTTTGTCACCATATTTATTAAAACGTTTCGGCCTTTCAATATCTGTCTATATTTCTGAGATGAGGTATTATGTACATTATTTACATTATTCAGACTATTGTCCTCATCTTTGTCGCCATATTTATTACAACGTTTCGCCCCTAGTATGCTCCGGCCTTCTTCATGTGGTTGGAATGTCAAACTGAACCTATTATTTTGCTCACTGGAGTAAACTGTTCTAGTTTCACGTGCCATGTTTAATGGATGTTAGTTATCAGTTATCCCCTGTTAATTCCACTCTCCAAGTTATCCACTGCCTTAACTGGGTATTGAACTCACACTCTTTGGGTCCTGTCACTGAGGACACATGGCACAGTGGATAAAGGCATTGGTTAGATCCAGTGACAGGACCCAAAGAGTGAGTTTAATACCCGGTTAAGGCAGTGGAGAACTTGGAGAGATGAATTAATAGGAGATAATTGATAACTGACATCCATTAAACATGGCATGTGGAACTAGAACAGTGTACCCCAGTGAGCAAAATAAAGGGTTCAGTTTGACATTCCAACCACCTGAAGAAGGCTGGCGTGTACAGTGGCTGAAACGTTGTAATAAATATGGCAACAAAGATGAGGTCAATCGTCTGAATAATGTAAATAGTGTACTTCCCAGATATTTAAATATTTGTACTTGCTTGATTTTGGTATCTCCAATATGTAATTTGTATTTTTGACTGTTTCTTTTGCTAATGATAGTGCAATTGATATGTAATCCTTTCTAACACTTTTGCCCCTGCCCCTCAACCTCCGGCGTCTTACTCTCGGGGTTGAGGTGTCTACTCGGTCCTAACCATAGGTCTCCTGAGCATCTGTAGATTATTCGACCAGTCCACTGGTTTAATCCTGCTTCCTGTCCATGTTGTGATGTGTTTGATCCAGAAGGCAGAAGTGATGTCCGTCCATTCACGGTCGAATTAAGATGTAGACACGCCTGGGGAGTCTGCGCTAAGAAATTTAGAATGCAGCCAAAAAAAAAAAAAATTGACAAACATTGATTCAATTGTTGAATTGGTAATGTCCTTTATATAGCAGAAAAGAATAGTAGAGAAGAGAAACAGATTACAGAAAAGAAAAGTAAAAAAAAAAAACTCATACATTGGATTCTAGACACAGAGAGAGTGTATGTGATTATCTTGTTGTTAGATTATCTCAGAACGACATATGACTCTTTTTAAGAAGGAGGGATAAAGATTTCTGCTGTGCAGGGCTTAAAGTTATAGTGGCGTTCCTCCTCCCAACGCTCACCTGGGCCAATTCTCTCTTCAAGAATTTTCTCCCATCTATTTTCCTCAGCACAACCACGTGTTTATATAGACAAACACAGCTGGCTACAACTGACCCTCAGCCCCATCACTTCACACACGATTATCACGGAGTTCTGGCTGCTTCAACCAAAATCATGTGAATTCCAAAGTTCCTTCTAGCTTACTCAGCTCTTTTTCAATTTTAAATCGATAAAAATTATTTCAACCATTTCCAGTGTCTCCTGATGACCTAGATTCAATAGGTACAACTTCTGTCCTAGATCAAATTTCCAGTAAACAAAATGCTTTGATTTAATTTCGCTGTTCAAATCTACTTCAATTTCACTAAAAAAAAAATTTGTGTGTGTATCCCATACTCTCTCTCTGTTACATCTTTCTCCTTACTTTTCTTCACTATCTTACTACCTTAAATTCATAATATCTGGGTACCGTAGCAAAGAGTTCATACAAACAATTACCATGAAAGTATTTATAGAAAAGGCACAGAGAAGTTACATTATGGTGGTGGTGGTGGTGGGAAAGTGACAGAAGCTGAGATGCCAGGTCAGTACCAATAATAAAAAGAAACTTCTCTTTTTTTAATCAGATAAATTCTCATTTAATCTTCTCTCATAATCATCTCAAGGAGGCTTCTTTCTTTTGCAACAAATTATTTTTGGTTTAAGTCTAATCTATGCATTAATTAGTAAGGCTTCTATTACTAAATCATTATTATCTCCCCACACCCGCAAAAAAAAAAAAATTCTAAAAATCTAAAAGAAATCTTTTATTGTATTAATTAACCTGCAAAATATTGATAAGCCATAGAAAATGAATTAATAAAGAACCATGATAAGGATAATGATCTGAAACATGCTGCAGTGAAAATGATAGAGTGGTTAAAGTAAAGGGTTTAAAGTGGATAATTATTGGATGTATGAAAATGTTAAGAAAGAAATAACTACTACTGTGGGTAAAAGCTGAAATTGTAAATAATTAGCATATTGCATATTGAAGCAGAAATAAGGAATTTTTGTTTATGTGCCATTTTATTGGGAAATTTAACAAAAATGTACAAAGCAAAACTTTTAGATACACAATTGGTGAGATGTAGCTGTAAGTTCTATGCTTATATTACCTTTACTACCAGCATCATGAATTCAAGTCGACTTAGATTTTCAAAAAATTAAATGCAGTGTTTTGTTATCTACTGTCTTCTTGATTATAGTTCTACTGTTCTCATTACTTAATAATGCTTATCTTTTTTTCTTATTCTTTCACACTCAGTAACCCCTTGTGTCTTAGTGGCCTTACTGCCTTGCATGGGGTGAAATGTTTAAAAAAAAACACATCAATAAACTGCATTCACTATTTATTACTAGATGGCATATACAAATGTTTCCATAATAGTGGAGGCAAAGGAGCTCTCTCAAGAAGTTCAACAAGTGATTCTTGACAAAATTCAAATAAGGGTCTGTAATGTAAATGATGCTGACCAAGCATCTTGACTTAAGTCACTTTCTCATCGACATGATGTAGTTTCCCCTCTGTCTTCTCTACAAATATTTCCATGGCAACTGTTTTGATGAACTTTTTTCCCTGCTGCCTCGACTACACAAATTTAAGCATAGTAGCTAACGGTTTCTTTTCTTGCACTTCTCACGTTTGGAACTCCCTTCTGATTTCTTGCTTCCCTGATAACTACAATCTTCAAAAATTTAAATGCAATGCCAATTGCCATCTGTTTTCTGGAAACCTCTTCATTTTTGCTTTTTCCTCAATCCCCTTCACTAAAGTCTTCTCATTCTGTTTCACCTCCACCATAACACCCCCGCATGTTTTAGTGGCACTACTGCGATTAATAAAAACAAAAGAATATGTATAGGATTCTGAAGAATCCCTCCCATTACAAAAAAAAATAAAAAAATCACCCAGAGGCTCTACTGCCTACAGGGGTGGGGATGGAGGGTGGAGGTGTAATAAAAACCAAACTCTTCAGACTAATCTAGTGCATATAATTTTGTGAGTATGTAAAATTGAAGTTTGATTTTATTTCTTAAGATTTATTAAATATTATATACATTTTGTTTTCATTTCATTAAGTAGCAGGAGATATTTCAGTCGTTGCTAAACAAATTTTCTCTATGAATAAAATTGGAGTGGAATGTTGCTGGAGATAATTTATAAATAACTGTCCTCTCATTTTTATAATTGAAAGTGGTTCCTTTAGAGAGTGGCATACATTCTTTATCAGCTTGTCATATTAATGATCATTTTTTTGTGTCAATTTCATAGATGTGTTGTCATATCCTGCTATGGCAACAGGAAACAACTTTGAGTGAAATTAATAATAAGGATACTGCAACTGAGAGGCATTGACAAAAATGCAGTAGAAAGGGAGTATTAACGGTTAAAATGCAATGTCAATTGTCATCTTCTGTCGCCTTGAATCATACTTTTATTGTCTTCTCTACTCAATAACATTTTATCAGTTTCTTTCATTTTCTATAACCTCTGTATCTGTCTTGGTCGTTCTACTGCCTTGGTTTAGGGTAAATGAGAAAAAAAAAACCCTCTTCAGCCTAACCTAGTGGGTATAATTTTGTGAGCATGCACAATTGAAGTGTTTGATTTTATTTCTTAAGATTTATTAAATATTATATACATTTTTTTTTCATTTCATTAAGTAGCAGAGATATTTCAGTCATTGCTAAACAAATTTTCTCTATGAATAAAATTGGAGTGGAATCTTGCTGAAGGTAATTTATAAATAACTGTCCTCTCATTTTTATAAATGAAAGTGGTTCCTGAATTTTAGAGAGTGGCATACATTCTTTATCAGCTTGTCATATTAATGATAATTTTTTTGTGTCAATTTCCTTTGCTCACCTAAAGCTTACTACTAGATTGGCAGTTGGGTCTCGTTGGTTTACTATTGAACAAGTTAAATGCAACTGTCAGTTCTATTCCCACATGTGGAACACCCTTCTGATTTCTTGCTTCCCTTCCACTTACAGTTTTCAAAAATGTCTTTCTTCCTGAATTCTGTTCCTTTTTTTGCTCTTTCTTTAATCCTTTCCACAAAAGTCTTCTCATTCTCTTTCACTTCCTGTAATCCCCTGTTTTCTAGTGGCATTATTGCCTTGCTTGGGGTGGAATAATAATAATAAAATGTTCATCCGCATCAGAAGAATCCCTCTTATTACAAAAAAAAAAAACAGAAATTTATAAAAGGATTTGGTGAATTCTCCTTTGTTCTCTTAAACATTAGGACACTTCTTTCTCACTTGTTAAAATACACAATGTGTATCTATTGTTGGCGCTTCTATAAATAATTGTCTAAACAGAATAATTTTGTTGACCTTCCTGTTTTATATTGCTGCTCAAAAGTTTGTTTATAGTTTTGCTTCAGTTTGTTTGCAAACTTTGTGTTTTTATGTTTATTTTTTCCTTGTGAAATTTTTCCTTTTGAGTTTACTAACATTGGAATTTGAGATGACTAAATCTCCAACAATATAATTGTGCTTGTACCTCCCTTTATTAGTTCACATGACTTTTATGTTTTTTTTACAGCCAGGTTCACCTTGTACAAAGCCTGTAGGCCACTTGAGCTAGTGGGTTACATTGATTTACTATTGAACAAGTTAAATGCAACTGTCAGTTCTATTCTTACATGTGGAACACCCTTCTGATTTCTTGCTTTGCTGTCACTTACAGTTTTCAAAAAAACTTCTTTCTTCCTGAATTATTTTCGTTTTTTTGCTCTTTTCTTAATCCTTTCCACTAAAGTCTTCTCTTTCACTTCCTGTAATCCCCTGTTTTCTAGTGGCATTATTGCCTTGCTTGGGGTGAAACGATTAAAAAAAACCCCCCAAAAAACCAAACTGACCATCACATCAAAGCAGAAATAAAGAATTTTTCTTTATGTACCAACTTATTGGGAAATTTAACAAAAAGTTACAAAGCAAAAGTTTTGGACAGACATCAATAAACAGCATTCAGTATTTATTACCAACTGGTATGTACAAAGGTTTCTGTAATAGTGAAGGCAAAGGATTTTTCTCAAGAAGTTCAAAGAGTGATAATTGACTATCATTTTGAAAGATCTCCAATGAGCTTAATATCCCCATCTGTATGATATGGCTTGACAATAAATCTTACTTGAACAGAATGTCCTTGTAAATTAAGTAAATATTCAGCTACATTCATTTGTTAGAAAGTAATTTGAAATCCATTCTCTATTTATGGGAGAACTTCAGAAGGACTTGAAAAAGCAGCTGTGACAGAAGTGAGTTAAGTTGCAATTAGTCAGACAGTCTAATGTGTAGGACTACAGTCTTGGAATCCCAGGAAAACATCTTTCGTAGGCTAGTTTGGTAAAGTTTCATCAGCTCTTTACTCACAATCGTCTCAAGGAGGCTTCTTTCTTTTGCAACAAAATATTATTGTCTGACAAGAAAAAACTCTTAGCTGGAAATTGTTCAAGAAATGTCTAGAGAAAAATGTGCATTTTGTGTAACTCTCTAAATTCTCTTCAGTTAAACTTGGTAGTGAAATAATGATTTTGTGGTTGTTTTTCTTCTAAGGCATGCATATTGGTAAATGGGTCAGGCTATGTTTTGCAAGATAAAAATAAAATACATCTTCTCATGGAATGCCTCTGGCCATAATTTCAGCTAAATAAATGTCAGTCTGATTGGGAGAGAAAAGGATTCACTCAGAAGAAAATATATTGAGAGTGCACTGATCTCATAATTCTCAACAATAAACCTAAGACCAGGACCTTACATAATATCACTGAGCACTACAAAACACGACTCTATATAGAAGCTAAGAGAAAAAAAAATTAGAGATCTCTATGGAGTGGGCTGATTTAAAATTTGACCGACACTTAATATATATTTAGGCATATTATGTCTATTTATTTTAGTTTTAATCCTATCAAGTTCATGAATTAATTTCTTGGTGTCTGTAGTTTAGACAGATATTAGTCGAAAATACATTAATACTTCATCAAAATCATAAGCAAAATCTTTAAATTCTGGAAGCACTTTGTATAAGAGAATTGCAGCCAAAAATAAAGTCAACTATAAATATAGCAAAAAAGTTCTTAAATGTTTGTAACAGTAAAGTTTTATATTAAAATACTAAATTAAAATATCATAATTAAAAATCTTTTTCTTTTTTTTAAAAATTACAAAGTTAGCTCCCTTACATAATTAAAAAAAAAAATTAATTTGAAACGCTGTTGTGTAAAGTGAAGAATGAAAAAATATTTTGAATTTATGAAACAACTGTATACACATACACTGATATTTTAACCCCTTGAAGATGGTCTCAGATGATATTGAAAGTACCTGGGAAAATAAAAATTATTTGAAAGAAAATTTTGGAATTTTTCTTGATCAGTTTTCCTCAGCCACCATGTCATTAATTGGTGAACTTGAAATGTTTAAAACTAAAATAGACATAATACATCCAAATTATATATATATATATATATATATATATAGACATAATACATCCAAATTATATATATACATATACATAGGCATAATACGTCCAAATTATATATATACATACATATACATAGGCATAATACGTCCAAATTATATATATATATATACATAATACATCCAAATTATATATATATATATATATATATATATATATATATATAACTTTGCATTGAGCTCTCTTTTAAATTAAATGTTGTGAATGTTGGAATTGTACTCTATTTGTTCTCATCTGACCCAGATATATATGAGAGTAAAAACAAGAACAAAATCTATTCCATACCTGAGGATGTCTGTAGGAACAGACGAAAGCTTGTAAATATAATAAGAACTTATGCAACAGAAATTTATAAAAACAAGGATTTTTTTATTCATAAACAGGTTCGGTTTTTGTTTTATTTGAATTGTTCGCAACGATGGATTTCTGAAATTAAATCATTAACCTTTTGTATTTGTTTTTTGTATGAATAAATCATTAATATATATATATATATATATATATATATATATATATATATATATATATATATATATATATATATATATATATATGTGTGTGTGTGTGTTTTTTGGGCAGTAATCCTTCTTTTATACAAGTTCCATTAAAAAGTTAAGTTATTAATTTAATTTTTCATGTGTTATTCTAATTCTCTTCCTTTCTAGACATATAAAAATTATCCAAATGTTTGTATATCTTGAGGGCTTTCAGTTAGACTTTTAGCCATTATCAATGATGATTTTATTTTTATTTTTAACTGAATATATGGATTGGTTTATGTATCTAGAGGTACAGGAATGTTTTATTTTCCAAACATGGTCAGCACATTGTGGCCATGTTCATACTTGATATTATTGTACATTCAATTAAAAGTAAAAATTATACGAAAAAGAAAAATTAAAAAAACCCAAAAAAACTTAACTGCTGTACCTCATCAATTGTTTTTAATGAAACATATATGTATCCTTACAGATCCTAACACATTTTCCTTACATACACATTTCTTTCATTCTGACCAGAAGAAACCAAACCTAACACACGTCACATTCATCAAAATACATTGTCTATATATTTTTTTTTACTTTGTTTCATATCCTCCATGTGTGGATGGTATGATGGATAGTGGCTCAGAATGATAAATCTGAGAACCAGGTTCAAATTTTAGTTGAGTTCATTACTTCCACTTATCTTCAAATAGCCTTGGGAAATATATGAATCCATCAATTCTTTCCCCAAGTATGGGTTAAATAATAGAGCAGACTGGAGAAATACAACTCTGTATTCAAAACCGGATGTAACACTGGCAGTCAAAGAAATGATTTTGGAGTTTACAATAACTTTATTGCCCTGACTATGGCTGTCAGAAGCATTTGTGATTGTCAATGAAACTTAACCTTGATGAAACTGCTAAAACATACATTATTTAAACTATGCCTCATGATTTTCAAACAATAAAATTTATTCAATACTATAAACAAATGATATATCATTATTTAAATTTACTGCATGTACAATTGGGAGATTTAAGGTATATTTTGAAAAGATTAGGAAAAACATCTATATATTAATATGCTTGTTACACTTGAAGCAAACTTTTATAGTGGAACTCACCTATTCTATAGTTAATAGACTCTCCCACCTATAATAAGTAGGTATAATAAGTAGGAGTAGTAAGTGTAATGAGGGAGTCGCTCTGAGGGGGTCAGTCAGTCAATGCTGGATGACCGTTAGTCGGATACTAAAGTATCAGCGACCACAACTAGATTTCTCTGCGTCATTACCTATTTTATCAAGTTCCTAACGTTTTGTACGTAGAACCTATTTTAGGACCGACAGTACAAATACGAGCCTCCACTGTGAAACCACTCCACGACACAAACAGACAGAGAGAGGAGCTTAGAGAGTAAAACAGAAAGAGAGGGATAGTTAAAGACAAAAAGAGAGTGCAACACAGTGTGGGATTGGAGGGGGTTTATCTTTGATAAAGGCAGTTACTTGTAGTGAGGGGTTAAATCATATTTCCTAACCTAATGATCTGTTGAGGACAAATTTGTCTCTGAACTTCCAATTGTTGATTGATTCTTTTTCTATGACTTATCAACCCTATTGCAGGTTATTTAAAGCCAGAATATATTTTTAGATTGTAAGAATTTTTTTTTGAGATAATAATAGTTTAGTGATACAAGTCTTACTAATTATAGCTGGGGGAGAAGAAGTGGGTTCATATCTAATCAGAATTTGATAAACAAATAAGAAATTATAATGTGAGTATAAAGTGGGTGATCAATTCTGATTGCATTCAATATAAAAACTGAGCCCTCATTTTTTGGTCACGGTAGTTTCTATATATCTATATTCCAGAAAATGTCAATAAATCTAAAAGACATACCTGTGTAGCTAATCAGTATTTCATTGACTGAGTGACTTTGTTTTTTACGGCTTATCAACAAACAAGAAATTATAATGTGGATATGAAATGGGGGATCAATTGTATATTACAATCAGTATATAAACTAATCCCTCACTTTGTTGTCACTATAGTTTCTATTTATATATAATCCAGAGAATGTAAATAAATCTAAATGACATGCCTGTGTAACTAATCAGTATTGATTGATTCATTTATTTTCTACAGCTTATCAACCCTTTACAGGTTATTTAAAGCCAGAAAATATTTTTAGATTGTAAGAATTTTTATTTTTTTGTTATACAAGTCTTACTAATTAATCCATATCTGGGGGAGAAGATGTGGATTCATAACTTTCCTTGTTAAGATGTACATGCTTCACTGACTCAGTCATTTTTAATTATTGAACTGAGAAAGCAGCTGCATAGAGTTGGTAGTTTAGATATTTTTAAATGCACTTAGTTCCATGCATGGCATCCATTTGGAAGTCTTAATCTGATGAGGCTATTTAAGAACATGATTTGAGAATACAGACAACATCAAATACAGGTGGTGAGATCAATTTATCCAGTTCCATGGTGTCATTTTCTTAATGTTTATCTGCACCCGCATTGTATTTAGAGCTCCACGGAAAGGGATGTTGATTGAGTTATCACTAACACAAACATAATAGGGTCAGATGAAGGGAAGTAGATGTTTCATAGAACAATCACAGAGTGGACACAAGTGTTGGTTCATGAATTTGATGATGTAACAATTAAGGTTAATTCCTCTGGCTGGACAATGCGTACTTGGACTCAATAGAAACAATAGCTGATCAATAGTAAATAACACCTAGACAAAAAATGCTGAAAATGAACAATCAATCCCTATTGATTAAATAAAGGGTTTGATTTTAGAAATTCCCTCAAATCAACAAGCATCTGATGAAATCCAGAGGCACAATGACTAAAACATTGTGATAACAACATTGATTGATTCATTTTTTTTTTTTAAATGATTTATCACACCTTTGTGAGTTATTTAATATGGAATACATTTTTTTATTGTAAGAATAAGTCCGGTTCACACTCTTCCCTGGTCTTTTGAACAGGAGTAGAGGTTTATCACTTGCTTCTTGTTTAGGATTGAGTTTCTAGTTCCTTCTAAAGTTTACTTCAGCTCCATTCTCATAACACTTCTCCTATCCTATGCTAATATAACTACACACAGTAACACTCTACCTTGAATGGCTCTTGGGCCTTGTATTGGGTGAAAATTAGTAAAGAAAAAAAATTCTTACTTTTGCAAGTGAATATTGCTATGACAATTTTTGGAAGATAATGATTTTTCCAGATACAAGCTCTACTTTTTATCCCACAGCTGGGCGGAGAAAAGAAATGATATACATTTCCCAAGGGTAGCTGTGCTTAAGTAAATGTAATGAACTCTACAGGAATTCAAACTTGGCTCCTGGAGTTCTCATTCTGAGCCGTTATCTATTATATCACCTGCCCATCCACAAAAGTAAGGATAACAGTCCACATGTAAATAATGTAAATTGAAGTCCTTAGTTGAAATCCCACCTGACTAGTTTAAACTAGTTCAAATAGTTGACAGTGGTTTTGGGGACTCTTAAAAATAAATTGCAAATGTATCTGATGAATTTGTTGTGATACTTCAAAGAATACAAAATTTTTTGATCTCTTTATTAATGCATTCAATGAAATATTAATCACTTATTTTTCAATATTATGCCCATATTTAATATTTCATTGGATCTTTGTTTGTCCATCAAAGGCAAAATAATCAATTAGGGACAATTTGGAGGACAGTTGAAGATTAAACAGGAAAAAAACTTTTTCATTTATTCATCTGTGTATACTGATTGCAACACATACTTAAAAAGTTTTTATGGAAAACGTGAATTAATCCTTTGTCTTTATAAATTTGGAATAAATTTTTTTCACATCTATTTAAAGAATACAGATGAAAACATATTAAATTTGGGCAACAATCCTACTTTTATACATGCTTCATTAAATATGATGGATGAGATATCTCTATCGAGTTGTTTTTTTTTTTTTATTTAATTTTTCTTAGTCCTCAAAAAAGAAAACTTGTAAGGACACAAGGAAAAGAATAATCACACAGTATTAATTATCTGATCGATTTGATAGTCAAATTGGCAACTAATCTCAAAACTGACCTAAAATTTATTGTTAACTAGGGTAAGGAATGCTTTGTTATATTTGAATGGCTCTAAAACAAAACTAGTTTCTATTAATCATCTGAGAAGCCCTTTCTGTCTTTCATTAGCATGGCTGATGCTAACCTCTAATAGTGTGTCTTTGTGCTTTCTTTCACTAACATTCTCTGCTGCCATGAAGTGGAAAGACTATATTAAATCAATTGCTAGGTCTGCTGCTCAGAAAGCTGATTCACTGTTATGCTAGAGAACTTTTATCACCAGAATCTATCCATTCATATTGCTGCCATATATAGTCTGGTGCTCCTGCTATATATTTAGAGACTCTTGACAAAATCAAAAGAAAAATATGCAATGTTATTGGTCCTGACCTGGCATCTTGGTTTCAGTCACATTCCCACTGCCATAACACAGCTTCACTGTGCCTTTTCTATAAATACTTTCATGGTAATTGTTCTGATGAACTTTCCTCTTTGGTACCTAGACTTCATGAATTTAAGCGCAGTACTAGATTGGTGCAAAGTCTGCTCCTTTTACTTTTGAATAAGTTCTTTGCTAACAGTTTCTTCTCTTGCACTTCTCACCTGTGGAACTTTCTTCCAGCTTCTTGCTTTCCAGTCAACTTTGATTTTAAAAAAATGTAAATGCAATGTCAATCATTATCTACTGTTTCCTTGATTCTTCTTCTTTCATTGTTCTGGTTCCTTAATAATGTATCCTTTTTTTATTCTTTCACAATCAGTAACCCCTTGTGTCTTAGTGGCTTTATTGCCTTGCTTGGGATAAAATGAAAAGAATTTAGCAAAATATCACTGTGTGTATAAGATATGATATATATATTTCTATATTGGACTAATAGTGTGTAACTGAATGACAAAATAGTAAAAGAAACTTCTACATTAGGAAGAGACTTCTTCATTATTTGTCTGAAGAAATGTGGAGTAAATAAGGCACCCTTAGCAACACAAATGAACTAGGCAAGACACCTTAAATAAAGAATTCTTGATGTTTGTCAGATGAGCTGGGTCACTGTTCCAAAGTCAAAACTAAATTTCAAGTGAAAAAACTGTGTTTAAACTGAAACATATCATTCCCAGCATTAAATCAAGTCAACAAAGAATTAGAAAGACTTAAAAAAAAAAAAAAATTGGTGTAATTGAAAAGGTTGACCATTTAAAATGGGCAGCACCAGCAATGTATGTAAAGAAAAAAATATTAAAATTCATGTTTGTGCTGATTTTTCAACAAGGTTAAACAAATATTTAGAATCCCATAACTACCCATTACCAAGTCCAGAGGAAATGTTTATGAATTTAAACAGTAGAAAACTTTTTTACAAAGCTGGATCTTTCTGAAGCGTATTTGCAAATAGAGGTTGAAGAACACAATGTTCAGAGCTAATAACTATAAATATGCACAAGGGATTATAAAAGTTCAACCGACTTCCTTTTGAGATAGAAGTGTCTCCAGCTATATTTCAACAAGCTATGGATATTATGCTTTTAGATTGTGATTTTGCAGTTGCTTATCTGGATGATATTGTAGTGAACGAGATAATCAGGTACCCCGGAAAAAAGTTTGTGTTTTGTGTGCGATCTGCCGAAGAAGGATTACCAAAAAGTAGTCAGCAAAAATCTTATAGCGAAGAAAACAGCGACTTACCTCGTCAACCCAAGCGACAGTGCGTCATGTGTATTCTGTGACGGAAAAAGAAACAAGTCCATCGCAGGAGTCAATATAAGAGGATATTGATATGCAAATTATGGAGCATCCTATCCCAGCTGTCAATGAATGAAAAAAATAGGTTCTGCCAATAAAAGCAGTTGGTGTTTTCGATTCAAGAGAGGAAAATTCGGGCATTTTTGGCTACGGTTTTTGTAGGAGAGTGATTTATTTTCCTGATTGGTTACACGCATCGTGATTTAAGATAGTACCGGCGAATCGAGTTTTCAGCATTTCTTTCTGCCCCGATACTCGAGTTTGTACTTAGTGATTTTTCTTTGTGTTGTGAAAGTAATTTGCAACAAATTTGCTTTGAGAACGCTTATGCATACAGATATATTAACTAAAAGTGTATCTTAGGAGCAACATATTGGACATGTGAAAAGAGTTTTGGAAAAAGAAAACGAGAATATAGGTTGAAACTCAGCAAAAGTGAAGATAGTTTTTACCAAAAACTCAAGTACGTAGGACATTCATTGGCAAAAATAGTTGTTAACCAGATCCGTTGAGGGCAAGTAAAATTAAGAATATGCCTCCTATAACAAACGTTATTAGGTTACAAGCATTTCTAGGACTATCAAATTATTATCAAATCTATATACCTAATATATGAGAATTTGAGAGCTCCATTAAACAATTAGCTTAGAAAACGTGTAAAGTGGAACTTGTCTGATAACTCTCAGAAGGTATTTAAAGAAATCAAGAAAATACTAACATCAGATTTGTCATTAGTGCACTACGATCCAAAATTAGAAATTGTATTGGCTTCAGATTTTAGTGGCTATGGTATAGGAGCAGTAATTCTACATAAATATGATGATGGTAACATGAAAACCATTGTTTGCTACTATGGCAGAAAAAACTATAGCCATTTCAAAAAAGAAGCATTAGCAATAATATTTGCAGTGAAAAACTTTTGCAAATTTATACACAGAAGAAATTTTCGTTTCTAGATGGACCACAAACCTCTATTATCAATTTATAGTTCGAAAAAAGGAATTCCTGTGCATACAGAAAATAGATTACAGTGCTGGTGTACCATTTTTAAAATTATGATTTCAGGATGGAATACCAACTGCCTAAAAATTAGAACATGCTGATGGTTTATCAAGTGTGATAAAATAAAATTACTGAACCGTTTGAGGACACCATTTTGCAGTATTAAAAAGTGAAATAGAAATTAAAAATATATTATGCAATAGAGTACGCAAACTACCAGTTATCCTGAAAGAAATAAAACAGAAAAAGACATTTATTTCAAAAATGAAAAAATGGTTAAAAGAATGCAAGAAAGATAGATAATATTTAGAATGCAATCCAGATTTGAACACTTACCTGCTATGTGACAGAGTACTGGTATTTGTGCAAAGAGTAGTAATACCTATCATATTAAAATGCGGATATTAAATGAATTTCATAGTAAACATCTGGGGATTTTAAGGATGGAATCTCTTATGAGAAGCTATATCTATAAAACAAAAATGGATCAAGACATTGAAAAATTAGTAAAAGCCTGCAGAGGTTATGCTCTGGCAGCAAAATCACCTACCATGAAATTACAATCTTGGCTAAAGACAGATACTCTGTGATCAAGACTGCACATTGATTCTGTAGGTCCAGTAAACATATCACATTATCTTGTGGTAGTGGATGCCTTTATGAAGTGGCATGAAATTTGTAAGTGTAAAAAAAACAATTACCATAGTTACAGTGAATTTTTTACACAAACTGTTTGCAAGACATAGCATTCCAGATGCCATAGTCTTGGGTAATGGTACACAAGTTACTGCTTATGAATTTAAAGAATTTTGTAAAATGTTCTTGATTGAACATATTACTACCCTACCATATCACCCGGGTTCAAACAGACAGGCTGAACAGTTTGTGGGTATCTTTAAGAGAACTAAGAAAAAAAAGAAGTAATAAAAATGTGTGTGAAGGAAACAAAATTCTTAAGAGTATTGCCGAATCCCAACAGGTATGTCACTGGAAGAATTGATGTTTGAAAGAAAAATTTAATCGTTGTTTGACAAGTTATCAGGTCAAATAGAATAAGAGCAAATAATAAAAAGGGCATAAAATTTTTCAAAATTGGCAAAGAAGTATTTTTCAGAGTATATAAAACAGATAAGAAATGTGGTAAAATGATATAATGAGTTCATGAATTGGAAGAATGATATATATAGTGAAAGGCAATAGAATCAGTTAAAGAAAAGGTTTACTGAAGAAAGGCCTAGAATAAAGGTAATACCAATATTTTTGATGCACCAATACCCCAAGTATTTGTTGAGTATACAAGGATGACTACCAGTCAAAGGAAATGTAGAGAAAAACTAGAGGTTGACCCCAAATGAATGAAATACAAAGTTCAGTATATGGCAAACTCACCATGAAGAGTGCGGGATGAATACTAAAAAATAAAATAAAATATTAAATAGTCAAGATGTTGTGGAGTAAATAAGATATCTCTAGTAACACAAATGAACTAGGCAAGATGCCTTAAATAAAGAAATCAAAGTGAGTTAGTAGAAGTCTGTTGGAGTCAGTTGAGGAGAAAGAATTGATAATGTCATAGCAAGTAGCCTTAGCAAGACATAATATTATAACCGCTAGGAGTGAGTTATAACAAGAAATCACTGTTTGGTAGAAAATGCGTAATGTAGAAGTTTGATTTTTTTTTTTTTGCCATTTTGTGATTCAGTTGTCCATATGTACAAGGTCTATCTGAAAAGTAATAAGTCTGGCAGTGCTGTGTAAGCTATTTGGTATTGCCCATAGTGAGTTCTTGCCATAGGGCCAGATGATCAATCAGCAAGTCTACAAAGTTTGCTTCAGTCAGTACACAAGAAGAGATGAGAGTTGTGGCAGGACAAATCGTAGCTACTTCACCAAGGCAATGCACCTGCTAACAACACCTTGGGCATCCAGCAGTTCCTGGCCAAGAAGAACATTGATAACTTGGAACAACATCCCTATTCACCTGATCTTGTTCTGTATGACTTTTTCTTCTCTGCAAGCTAAAGGGGATTATTAACAGGACTCGTTTTGAAGGCATGGAGGCCATCAAGAGGGTCATAATGATGGAGCTGAGGTACATCCAAGGAGAAACCTTCTAGCAGTGTATAGAAGTGTGGCAAAGAAGGATGGAAAAGTGCATTAGACTCAAGGGGGATTACTTTGAAGGTGAAACTGTGTAGTTTGGAATTTAAATAAATTATTTGTGGTACACCTCGCATGACTTTTCAGATAGACATTGTATATATATATATATATATATATATATATACATATATATACATACACACCAGTTGGAATAGCAAAATTGTCCAATTGTTAGATTAAGTTTTGAACTGTTGCATTTTAGAAATGATTAAAAATATCTTACTGGAATTCTTTGAGGTTTTTATAACACTGTTGAACTCTATTTTAAGCAATAAGAATGTATAATTACCCTACAAGAAATTTATGGAATTACACAGTATTTGGCTGCTTGTTTTGTAGAAATACCAGATTTTACAGAAATATTTGCTTTCAATTTGTATATTGCTGCTTGCTTTGTGTATGTTTTTATTGACATACAGGTATTGGAATTTGCTTTTCTGCATGCATGGTAGGGGACTTAATTTACTAACAAGTACCATATTTCTGTTTGTTTGCCTACTACCATATGTACCAGTGTTCATTGATATCAGTAGATTTCTTTGTAGCTATTATGAATTTACTGTATGTGAAGATGTTGCCCCTTGAAAAACAATTATCAATAAATGCATAATAAATGTACTAAAATTCTTCTTTTCCTGATAATTAAACCTTACTGGACTTTTATTAAAAAAAAGTACAGTAATATAGTTTGTGCTAATTTTGTGTTTCTTCGTAGTTAGTGAGAATGTCACATAAAGGTAAGGTTATAATTTGGATGATTTTGGTTGTGATGTGTGGATTATTTTCATAAATATTCCATGCCAAAATCTTGGTACTTATGATGCATGGATGTGTCCAACTGGCCAGTAAATACAAATATATATATATATATATATATATATATATATATATATATATATATTGTTGTAATCTCAATAAAGGTTACTGAATTAGGAATAACCAAAACGGAGGTTGGAAATGAAATGGTAATCTTTATAACATCAACAAAATACAATACTCACCAGCGCTGTGAAGTAGGTAAACCACTGCTAGTTGTGGTCTACTTAGACAGCATATTACCCACAACTTACAGTAGTATCCAACGTATTTATAAGGATTGGGACATACACATTAGTGTTCATAGGTACAGCATATAACCCCCCCCCACCATTTTTTAGATTTACTCTGCACAAAATCAATATCACATCCTCATCGGCAAAATGTTGTAACCTAGGAAAGATTATTGAATGAGGACTAACCAAAACAGAGGTTGGAAATGAAATGGTGATATTTATAACATCAACAAAATACAATACTCGCCAGCAGCGTGAAGTAGGTAAACCACTGCTAATGGTGAACTACTTAGACAGCATATTACTCCACTCTTATAATAGTTTTCAACGTATTTATGAAGATTGGGACATACCCATTATTGTTCATAGGTACAGTATGTAACATATATATAAAGAGTGTTTCATTAAGACAAATTATATATAAGGGTGTTTCATTAAGACGGATCAAAGTCAGCAGTAAATAAATCAGTGTTCTTGGTGAAAATTTATTTATTTCTCCATTGGGTCATGTTATTTAAGTCAAGACAATTATATGTGAAAGATAATATCGGGCAAATGTCGACAAAATCTGAAAGAAAAAGAAAAAATCATTTGATGTTTAAACTTAATTAACATTTAAAATTAGTTCAAGATATTGGAACACCCTTTTATTTATTAACTACAAAGGACAGAGAATTGTACGGAACCATGATGGCCAACATCCTGAAGGAACGCATAGATGACATCAATCATGTGACCTATAATTTTGAGTGGGTGGCTGGATTAACAGGAAAGACATGTTATAAATTTATTTTCGTAATAGGCTTCAATAACTTTAACTCATTGTCTGATAGTTAATCTTTCCATGGTCGAAATTGCCAAAGACTTAAGTTGTTAAATCTCAAAGAAAAAGAAAAAAAATCATTAGATATTTAAACTTAATTAACATTTAAAATTAGTTCAAGTTATTGGAACACTGTTTATATACAGTGGCTATACTTTTGACGATAGGCTGTCAAATGCTGATCTTCTTGCAACATTAGTGGAATCGAGACTTTCCAGATGCAGTCATAACTTTGCCGGGCAGGTCATGTTGCAAGGATTAGGGGTGACATTATACCTAAGGTCCCCATGTATAGCCACCTTGACAGGGGACAAAGGACTGTTGGACAGCCGTGGCTCAGTTATAAAGACAAGCTAAAAAGTATCCTCTAAGCTGTCAATGTGTCTCATAATAACTTTGAGCATGTTGCCTTGGATAGAATTAACTGTAGATATTTGTGCCAGAGTGGTATCAGAAATTTCGAAATCAGTCATATTGATTGGATAAGAGATGAAAGAAAACTGTGAAAATTGTCAACAAATATTCCTGTTATTACGTTCGAAGATCCTTGCTGTTGCGGACTTGTAAGTAGATCACTAGCAGGACTGAAGTGTTACATATGACACAAACTTAAAAACTGAATGAGGTTGTTGGATCCGCATACATTGAAATCAATGGGACAGTGCATGATATATATATATATATATATAAAGTGGTCTGTTTTTCATTAAATAATTATATATATATATATATATATATATATATATATATATATATATATTTATTTATACATATATAGGGAATAGGTTATAGTTGTTCCAACAAGAGAAAACTATATATTAAAAAGAAGAGAGAATGTCATTGGTAATATAATGCAATAGCTGACAATCAAAGGCTTACAACCTTGTCAGGTTGAAACTCCAAAGTTAAGCAACATCAAGCCTGATCAGTATCTAGGTGCAAATATTATGTGGTGTATACTGAGATGTGCAGGTGCTGTACTCAGCTTATGACCACCAATGAAACCTGTGTTTCTATATGATCACCAATGTTAAGTAAACACAAGCCTAGTCAGTACCTATATAGGTGACCATTTGGGAGTATCAGGTGCTAAAGCTTGGACATGCAGGTGGTGTAAGCAGCTTATGGCTACATGTTGAAACGCTGGTTCCTGTACAATCACCAAAGTTAAGCAACACCAAGACTGGTGAGTACCTAGATGGGTGACTGTTTGTGAATACCAGGTGCTAAATTTTGGACATGCAGGTGGTGTAAGCGGCTTATGGCTACATCATGTTGAAACACTGGTTCCTGTACAATCACCAAAGTTAAGCAACACCAAGACTGGTGAGTACTTAGATGGGTGACTGTTTGTGAATACCAGGTGCTAAATTTTGGACATGCAGGTGGTGTAAGTGGCTTATGGCTACATCATATTGAAATGCTGGTTCCTGTACAATCACTGAAGTTAAGCAACACCAAGACTGGTTTGTACCTGGATGGGTGACTGCTTGGGAGTACCAGGTGCTGTAATCTTGGATGTGTGGTGGTGTAAATGGATAATGGCTCAGAATTTTTAATGGGAGAATTAAGTTCCAGTTACAGCTGCATTTATTATATTCACTTAAATGCAAAAACTATTGAGAAAGGTATCAGTCCACCTCTTCTCCCCCAGCTATGGGTTAAATGGTAAGACTTGTATCATTAAACCAAAGTATCTCCAAAAATAAAATAAAATTGTTCACAAAATATTTAGATTTCAGTTTTAAATAACTTGCAAAGGGTTCATTTGTTGCTATAAACAACCAATATTGGCTGACAATAGAATCTCTAGTGGCAAAATTTTTAGACATTTTTTTAGAAAAATTACCATACCAATGATTTGCCAAAAAATTTCAAAATTGCTTTTCAAGGAAGAGTAGGAGGTTGGTTGATCCTCAATCATGATTATAAAACAAATTGGAAAATTAAAACAAAAAGCAATATGAGATAAACTGATTTAAGAAGATAATGTATAATATGTAGAAAAATCACCTTTATTTAAATTTTCTTGTTCTATAGTTCATAGATATTTTTATAAAATTATGAATAAAAAATAGTTTTCATGTTTATTTATAAAATGGTAAATAAATAATGTATTATACTTGGTTTACATATTAGTAATTTTGTAGGGTTTCATAATTTCTTGGGAAAAGATTTTTTTAAAATTTATTTCTCTATAAAATGGTAAACAATAAATATTGCACTGTACTTGGTTCACCTATTTTATATTCTTATATATAAACAATTCTGAGGCAGTCTCAGTCGTATAACAGTCATGGTCGTGTCAGTGGAAAAAAAAAAACATCTTTTGAAACATTGCTTTTTTGCAGGCATGGAGGTTAAACTTTGCCAACTTATCTCTCATGTTAGAACAATTGTAGATTCAATTCATTTTTATTGTCCAGAGAGAATGAAAGTAACTCAAGAAAATATTCTTGTTGATAATCAAAATTTGATGAATAAATACTATATTTGCTGGAATAAAAGGCGATATATATATTTGTTTTTAAATGTTGCAAACAGGTTCTATATAATAATAACCATCCTACAAACAAAGAAAAGTTGTCATAGAAGCATTTTTACCTCTCTAAAATGTCTGTATAAACAATTTCAACAAGAAATTTATTTTCCAAATTTGTTAAATTGTATCAAATAAAACCATGGATTTAAAAAAAATACACACAAATATGAACTTAGTTTATTTCAATATTTCTATTTAAATATTTTTATAGCTTATTTAGTGTGAAACCTGTGACTGGTGTTTTTCACAATTTCTTCAATGTTTGGTCAAATGTGTGATAAACAGACCCACTTTTTCAGTTGAGTGTAGTCTTTCTTGCTTCTTATTTTTGATGTTATTTAGGGTCGAGAAGCTTTGACAATATTAATTCCTAATTTGATATAACTTTGTAAAAATTTTGAATTAAACAAAGAACATTGAATACAGTTGTATCAAAAAAGGATTAATATTCATTTATTCAAATAAAGGAAAACTTTACAAAGTTAAATGGTGCCAAATAAAACTATGTATTTTTAAAAAAACTACACACCAAGAAATGAATTTATTTTATTTCAATGTTTCTATTCAACTATTTGTGCAGCTTATTTAGTATAAAACCTGAACCTGGTGTTTCTTCACAATTTCTTCAATGTTTGGATGAATGTGTGATAAGCAGACCTTCATTTCTTTTTCAGTTGAGCGTAGTCTTTCTCTCTTCTTATTTTTTATATTATTTAGGGTTGAAAAGCCTAACTCACATAAATAAGAAGTAGAAAGTTACAATAAAACTGATTTTTGTAATGCTCGTTTGAGAGACAATAATAGTAATGCCTTCAAACAATACTCAGTCAGATGCCGCTAATTCCCATATATATATATATATATATATATATATATATATATATATATTCCTTTATCTATAACATGATCTAATTATTTCAAGTTGAGGTTGACTATGTTTGCTCTCTGGTGACCTGTGTTCAAACCCAAGTGTTGGCAGTGACACTTTATTCCTATATGACACTGCTAAAGACATTTTAGCTAATGTGGGATAAAAGTTTAATACTTATTCATTTATTCAAATACTAACATGGTACCATTACTATTTATATACACACACACACACATAGTGTTAGTTTAGTGTTTCTCAACCATTTTAAGCAACAACACTTGAGCAAATGAAAATATAATGACAGACTTAGCAAAATTTTTAAAGGGTATAAGTTTAAATGTTATGAAATAAAACCATAGATTTAAATAATGCACACACAAATATGAACTTACTTTATTTCAGTGTTTCTATTCGACTATTTGTGCAACTTATTTAGTATAAAACCTGAACCTGGTGTTCTTCTTTTTTTGTTTTTGTGATTTCTTCAATGTTTGGTTGAGTGTACAATAAGCAGACAGACTCTTATTTCTTCTCATTTAATACTTATTCATTAATTCAAATACTAATGCTATACTATTACTACTTCCACACACACACACATATATATATATATATATATATATATATGTATTTTGACAGGTAATCAATATTTTATTAACTAGCCAAATATCTGTCCTGCAAACAGAGAAAAGATTAGTCATAAAAGTTCTCTTAACATTCTAAATTTTCTGTATGAACAACAATTTCAACAAGACATTTATTTTCTAAATTTCTTTTTGTCATTATGCTAAATAAACTTAAACTTAGTCTGAACATGGCTACAATAGAGCTGAAAATGACAGAAGAAATTTGAGTCATCATCTGTAATGTTTATACTAAAAATATTAATATTAGGTTGGTGCAAAAATAATGACGTAATAATGTCGTTTTTTGACGTATTTTTTAACGTCAAAAAATGACATTCTTACGTCATTACTTTTGCACCAACCTAATAAAAATAAATTCAGCAAACATACTATTTTTCACTTGTGTTGTAGCATACCTATGGAGGATAATGTGTGTGTCCCCAATCAAATAAATACAGTAGTAAATACTGCATGTTGGTCTGCAGTTGGAGATTCATCTCCAGCTGTGCTGGTCAAACTCTCTGCCTCCAGGCAGAGAGGATCCCTAGATGAGGCTATGTCATAGGGCAGAGTCTCGTCTCAGGAAACAGGTACCTGACCCTGTTTTATATGGGGTCTACGGGGAATTTTTGACCGAGCATATGAGCATGGATACCCCACATTAAATTCGGCTTGTGCCACATCTGACCATGTGGGGCAGTTGGTAGATATCCTGCAGTTGGAGATTCATTGTGGAATTCACTTGACTCACTTCTAGCAGTTGACTACTTCTTCTACATGCTGCTAGTGAATCTTATATGTGTTGTTCATGCCCTAAGAATTATCATTCATTACCAACCTTCATTTGATTATTCTTTTAAGTAACTTTTCCTGGGTTACAACAACTTGTTTAAAGAAATCAGTACAGGTTTAAGAAAATCTATTACTTATTTAGATAATACCATAAAGATTTTATTTGGCTCCATTTACTAATTTTTTATTATGTGAAATGTCAGACAACAACAATGGTTATACAAATGCTGCAGGAATTAACACCATTACTAATGTTGCCAAGCCTAAAATTACAGAATTCTATAAAAATTCCTAGAATTGTAAAATTATTTACACTATGTTTGTTTCTTTAAAAAATTATTTTATAAGCCAAGATGTTTTATGTTTTATTTAAATATAAATAGACTGTCAAAGTTCAGTCGTAATTTAGCAAAACAGATATAAATTGACTCTGATTTTCTTGGACCAGCCAAATACCCATCCTACCACCATTCTTAATAGAATTACCTTTGTTTTTAGTCATTTTACCACAAGTAATCCAATAAAGCTGCTAGTATACAAGTGGTTACTGAAAAAGAATATGTGAAGAATCTTGTGCTTATGTCTTCTTTACCATTTTCTCAACTGTTCTTAACATCACTAGCATCATCGTCAGAGTTCCCTCTCTCCACTAGCAAGCAATATAGCTGCTTATATAGTAAGCGTCAGATGTTAATACATTTGCATAAGTGTGATGTCCATTTTATAAAATGACGGCCATTGCACATGCATGTCAGTAGGCCTTGAACTAGGTTTTCTACTACAACAGAAGCAACTTGAACACACTTCGCATTACTTGCCTCCAGGGTAAGTTAAGTAACAGTCTAACTCTCTCTTTCAGGCAGAGAGGAACCCGGACGAGGCTCCACCGAAGGGCAGAGTCTCGTTCGGGGAGGTTGACTGTCCTTGAACCCGTTTATGTGGGTTCAAAGAGGGAATATTTTTGGCTGAGCCTACGGGCTTGGAAATCCCATGTTAAACCCGGCCTTGTGCCATATGTAACCCTCGTGTGTGTGTGTGTGGGGGGGGGCTAAATATTACTTCACATTACGTAAGCTAAATCTGCTTTACTACAAAAAAATAATATTAAGGAGAGAAGACAATAAAAGAATAAATCGACAGAAAATAACGAATGACATTGCATTTAAATTTTGGAAGATCAAAGTTGACTGGGAAGTATCAAGTCGGATGAGATTTCCACAAGTGCGGGAGAAGAAATTGTTAGCATAGAAAGTTAGTTATGGTTTTATGTAGCTTTGTTGGGATGTTTTATAGTTTTATATTTAGATATAAAGTTTGATTTCCTTTTCAGTTCTATTGGGTTGGTGCATAATTATCAGGCGTTTTTAAACAATATTTATTAGGAAAAAAGAAACGTAACAATTCAACAATAACATTTTAAATGATTATTCTAGATCATATGATTATGAATGCAAATTTTTATAACCTGAAAATAAAATTTTATTAAAAAAAGTAAACAAAACAGGAATTTTTATTGACAACTCACCTACAAAAACGCCTGATAATTATTCACCAACCCAATATATATTAAATCAGTCACCAAAAAATTTGAAGTAGTTCTTTTTTTTTCTTTTTCTTAGTTGAAACCGGCTTTTATAAAGAATCATTTCTGCATAAAAAAACATTTTCAGCAAGACATCTATTTTCTAAAGTTCTTTTTGTCATTATGTTAATTCCTTTGGAAATTTCTAATCTGGCTGTAGCTACAATGGAGCTGACCATGACAGAAACATCTGAATAATTTTCTTATGCTTATAAATCAATAACTATAAATGCATTTTTATCAGTTCAGTTTGTTCCTTGAAACATTGCAATATGTCTTGGGCTATGCTTTTGCAAGAAAATTGCTTAAATTTTTACTTATGATATAATTAATCCTCTTTAAGATTTTATAACAACCACATTTTTTTATAAATGTCTTTACACCACCTGCACATCCAAGCAACACCTGGTATTCCTAAGTTGTCACTCCTCTAGGTAGTGCAGAGAAGATTAGCATGGCCCCTGCGCAAGGATGACACGCAAATTTGTGAAGCGTTCCATATTTTTAGGAAACCTTCCTAAAAGCTGATAATAAAATAAAAAAAAACTATACACAATATAATTACATTCATAACTTAAACTTTCTTAAAAAAGTTAAACTATACAAAAAAATATAATACCAATTAAATATTTGACGATAAAAAAGGGACCTTTGACCCTTACCAGGTGAAAAGTTCCGAAAACAACACAACTCTGAAAGCAATGAATATTTTTAAAAAAGATGACAACACTGAAAAAAAAAATTTTTTTTGAAAGCAATTCAACTTTATCCAAAAAAAAACCCCAATTGTTTTACCTTAAATGATCACATAAAGATTGATAGGTCGTTAAACATTAAACAAACTCTAGGTAGTGACCAGGCTCGATGTTGCTTAACTTTGATGACTGTATGTTTCAACATGATATGGCTGTAAGTCTATACTATTTGAGTTTCTGTTTATAATATCTAACTTTAGAAATATTGATGATAATTTTTTTTTGGTGGGAGTTAACAGATGGCATATTTATTTACTTTCTTTTTTTTAACCATTTCACTGCAATCAAGGTGATAAAGCCACTATGACACAGGGGCTTACTAAGTATGAAAGACAAAAGAATGAAAGAAACTGAGAAAATGTTATTTAAGAGAAAGGATAACGAGAAGAACTGAATAGAAAAATAACAACTGACATTGCATTTAAATTTTTTGAACACGGTTGTTGACATGAAAGTAAGCTGCCAGAAGTGGTTTTCACAGGAAGAGTGAAAGAGAAACAATTGTCCATATGTTAGATTGTTCATAGAATAATGTTATTTTAGGGACAGAGAATAAAAATATAGTTAATGTTACAAATATTGTCAACAATATAATAAGTATAGTGTAATATATATATATATATATATATATATATATATATATATAATTTTTAAATTGATAATTTAATTTAATTTGAAATATATTACCCTTTAATAATCATTCTTGATGATAAAATATTTAAATTGGCAAATTTTTGATATTTAGGTAGGTGTTAATACATGAAATTACCTGTGTATATCAGTACATGGGTACCTGTATGAGTGATTGCACATGTAAAGGAATGTATGTATATGTGAGATTTGCATGGGTGTGTACACAGTATACAACAGAGCAAGATCTTTAATATTACCTTCAAATATTACCCCATATTAACTTAACTAAAATTTAAGTAAAAGAGATTACCTATCTAGAAACAGTCATGAGTTAAATTCATGAACAAAATTCAAATGGATAGAGATGTCAACTTAATAAAAAAAGAAAAAAATTTTAAAAAGATTACTAGAAGTAAACTTATATTTTAAAATAAAATTTTATTCTTTTAATGTACTTTCTATGAATATTTTTCTAATCGATTATTTCATAGAAAATCCCCAAAATTTAAAAAAAATTTAAATCACTAACAAACATCAAATTAAGTTCTTTGTTGACAATTTAGATATTCAAATTTATATCAAACATTATAATCTTTATGAACCCCCAAAATAACACTTTCAAAGTAAAACAAAATAACAGTGTCTGTCTCTAGCCTTTTTTTCCAAGAAAATTAGTGACACCTTCTCTCATGACTTCCTTCTCTCTTTTTCTTTTTATGGGTTTTTTTTTCTCCTCTACCCCTTCAACATCAATATATAACTTCCGTTAAGTTAACTGTTTAAATGTGTCAATGTCTGGACCTCAAGTAATCTTAAGTATAAAAGAATAGAAATTTTAAATTACATCTAACTCGCTCATATCTTCTCTCCCCCCCCTCACTTCCCCACTTCGTTAATTTTCATATGTTTAATATGGCCTGTCAGAAATGCGTAAATTTGGTTTCATTTTTTGTTTCAACCTTTGGAAGTAAAGTCTGATGATCCGCAGTCCTTTAAAAGGGCTGTGGCGAAATAATTTATAACATGGAACCTTAAAGTGGTCTGTCTTTATTTAAATAATTTATTTAAAACATATATATATATATATATATATATATATATATATATATATATATATATATATATACCAGAGCACAGACAGACTGTTTCGCTGTTTCACAGCTCATCAGTGTGGCTAGATATCCAGCTAGGGTCAAACCCGATTGAACTGGTGTCAGTCGAGATTCTAACCGTTAAGCCATCGGCGCATGGTAGGGAGGAGAGTGGATTTTTTAGCGTGTTTATCTTTATAAACACGCCCAGTGACCGGGGAGTGACTCAATTTGCATTAGCGAAGAGTCTCGCTATATAGCTATAATAGTCACTGTTTACCAACCCACATCTCCTCCCCAGAGAGCTCAACTGAAATTAATTTTTCAGGAGCCAATATATATATATATATATATATATATATATATATATATATATTAGTGGTAAATGTACACATACATATGTAAAATATATAAATATGTATATACATACAGGCATACACATACATATATATACTGTATTAAAAAAAAAAAATTCCAAGAGGATAGAATCCAGGTAGAATTCAATGTCCAGGACAGAGTAAGAATATAATATAAAAGGCTCAAACACTAATATTCCATGGTCATCATTTATTCAATTGGAATCGTAAATATGATGCAATTCATCAGACCTACAAATTCAAAAAGAAAACAAAAAAAAACAACTCCGGAAATAAAAAATAAAATTTAGAGAGAGTGTAAGTATGAGAGTGTGGGCCGAATGTTAGAGCTAAAGAGAGGGGTAACAGACGAGAGAAGGTGGGGGATTAAAATTTAACAGAGAGAAGTTTTAGAGAGGAGAGTCAAAGACGGTTTAAGTGAGAGAAATATATATATATATATATATATATATATATATATATATATTATGATAAAAAGAAAGAACAGTAAGATAGATAAGCCGGTGTTCTTATTGATATTTTTATATTTACAAACCAGTGCTCAATGTAAATTTACAGAATATAAATTTTGCTTGAAAATGAAACAGGACTAATGCTTTTAATTTAATTATATAATTAAATTTGAAGATTTTAGCTTCGGTTTTTGAAACATGGTAATTACTGTGTAGCAAAGAAACCATATTTTAAAATAAGTTAATTTATAATATATATATACTAGCTTAAAAGCTGCCTTATCGGGCTGCTATAAGCTAGCTCCTGTAGAGGTCTCTTGATTGGGCCTTCATCACATGAGGTCGGGAGGAGTAGATGCGATAGGCAACAATAAACTACAGAAAAACTCAAAATGTATTGCTGCATTTAAGCATTGCATTAATATTTAATCTTACCTTTTAAAAGTTCAATGATAATTCTTCTGCAGCCACTTAATTTGAAGACGATTTTATGTACGTAGGTCCTTACTTTCCCTACAGACAATTATTTTTATTTCATGGGTGACTTTCACTGGATTTTGCAATTAATTTTGATTATTCCTAAATTTATTTCCAAGTTACAAAAATTATTGTACAAAAAATTTGCCGAAAAAATCATGAAAAAAAATTACCAAAAACTATCACATTAATGAAAACTTAGTGTTTCAGGATTGTGGGTCCAGATCCAGCCTAGAATGTTATTAATTTACTCACAGAGTCAGCCTGATTCCAAAATGGAATGATATGTTGGGCTATGATCTCTAGAAGTAAAGTTGAAAAAGTGTGGCACACTGCTATTCGCATTTGTTATATAGAAGAAGAAGAGATATTTAAAAGTTAGAGAGTTGTGTCCCTTTAATTGAAAAAGTGTGACACACTGACAGTCGCATTTATTTTATAGATAATAATAAAAAATGAAAATATTTCTATAGTTACTTTCATTCTCTTTTGTGTATAGAAATATATAGTGGGCAAGAAATGGGTAAAAACACTGGTTCTGTTATAATGATGAAAGAAAAGCAATGTTGCACCTGATCAGTACCTCGATGGGTGATTGCTTGGGAATACCAGGTGCTGTAAACTTGTGTGGTTAGTGTTAAGGACAATGGATTGGAATTGGAAATCAGGGTGTTCCAATTCCAGTTGTATTCATTTATGCGTAAATACCTTTGGAAAGGTATGAATCCACCTGTTATCGCTCCACTTAAGGGTTAATTAGTAGGACTTTTATCAGAAAATCATTATGTCTCCAAAAAACATTTCTAACAATCTAAAAAAATATTTTTTGGCTTTAAATAACCTGCAAAGGGTTGATAAACTGGAGAAAAGGAATCAATAAATCAAAATGACATTTGAACATAATAATGGTAATGATCTAAAACATACAGCAGTGAAAACAAGATTCTTACAATCCAAAAATATTTTCTGGCTTTAAATAACCTGCAAAGGATTGATAAACTGTAAAAAGAACCAATCAAAATATATAAATATTTACCGTATATGCTCATGTAATGCCTGGTCTTGTGTATCATGCAACCCTCAAATTTTCACTTATCAAAAATTATTCTATAACTAGCAGTAGAGCCCGGCGTTGCCCGGGGATATAACAGTAAGAGATAGATCAAGTCTCCACCATCATAAAGACTGAAAAATAAAATTGACAAAGATTATTGTTTAAGGTTGATGGACACGCATGTCTTAATTAGTTTTTTTTTTTTTTTTACGAATTGGTCAAACCCAAACTCAAACAAAAACATTGTTTTCAATCGTTATGAATATACCGATTGAATAGAATTTTATTATAAACAATTGTCTTGGAAATGGAATTTTTAAAGCATTCTGAATGTAAAAATAAAGGAAAAAGTGTGCAAGAGAATAAGAAACACTACATGCCAAAAAAAAGTGAAGTTTTGTTGAAATCGGTTGAGAAATGTAGGTAGCCTTTCTGTAATCTTTTAGTTTTACAATTTATGGTTTTTACTTATTGAATACAGTAATAAAAATTGCATATTTTGCTTGTGGTGATTCATAATTAGAATTCTGATTTGAATATATTTTCCACTCGTTTCTAATAAAAAAAATATTAACTTTATTTGGGTTTATTAATTATGATCTAACAAATCTTATTCATTTAGTAACCTTTCTGTAGTGTAATAATAATCTTTTACAATTTATGATTTTTACTTATTGAATACAGTAAAAAAATTGGACACCATGTGTATTTAAAGTAGTTTCCCGTTCCGGTTATTATTTTTAGTTAGGACTTGTGTATGTTTAGATTTCATTATCTTTCCCTAAAGATAAAGAATTTATCCGATGTTTGTATTCATACAATCAGTAGAGATCGTTAGATTATTGTTTAAGGTTGACGGACATGCATGTCTTAATTAGTTCTTTTTTTTTTATTTTTTACGAATTGGTCAAACCCAAACTCAAACAAAAACATTGTTTTCAATCGTTATGAGTCTACTGATTGAATAGAATTTTATTATAAATAATTGTCTTGTAAATGGAATTTTTAAAGCATTCTGAATGTTAAAAATAAAGAAAAAAAAGTGTGCAAGAGAATAAGAAACACTACCTGCCAAAAAAAAAAAAAAAAAAGTGAAGTTTTGTTTTATCGGCTGAAAAATATAGGAAATCCGCTCCCATATTTAAAGGAACCCACACACACAAACAACCCGATATGAGTTGTCCCCTTCCATTTTCACGATGTCTCTTAATCGTGTTTTCAAATTGATTTTTATTGCAAAAACAATTATATTTTTCCCATTTTTGGCGCCACAAGGTAATTTTATGTAGTCCTGTGAAGTCTTGTTGAAATCGGTTGAAAAATGTAGGAAATCCGATCCAATATATAAACATTACAGACACACACACACAATCTGCGTTTTACAATAAGTAAGATGTATCATGTGAGTTCCGTTTTTGAGAGACCAAATTACAAGACTAACCACTTTTTTTCTATCCCATCTTCTAGCTAAATATGTTAAAAAGTAAAAGAGAATGATAAAAGTATTGTTAGTAATGCTATACTAGTTGCATAAATGCATACAGCAATTAACAACCGACTGAGACGCAGCTAAACATCTTATAAACATAAACAATGGAAAAGATGTATTGTAAAAAATTCTGCAATTTAAGTGCCTATTGGCTGATTTGTAACGACGAATTTCATTGGTCGGATTTTGACTTGGTTTTTCGCGGGCATTTTAGAACGGCTGCGCCCCTTTGACTCATTTGCGGAAAATTGTTGGAAATGTCCGGACTCATTTTTGATTGTCTTTGCTTGGCCTTTTGCGTCAAGATCAAGCCTAGATAATTAGGCTAAGATTCCTTTCTACCGGTTGCGGCATATTATTAGAAATGTCTGGACTCATTTTTGAATATCTTTGCAGGGCTATTAGCGCCTGAGAACAAGCCTAAATAATTAGGCTATGATTCCTTTCAGCAACCAAATGGTAATGCTTCAGAGACGACTTCATGCCCCAGCTTAATTCCTTCAAGGCTGCAGAATTCAGTCATAATGACTGTCGTCAAATGTGTACATTTACACAAAGGACTTTATGAATGATCTCGACAACAGCCGAGTTTCAACTCCAGCAACGTCCAGCAAATACCAGCTTTCCAACTTTGTAGAGACCAATCGTGTCCTACTGAAGTAAAAGACACTATCTAATCATTGAAGAACTACCCTATCCTGTTCCCAGGGGCAAAAAAGGCAAAGTCTTTTTTTGCAAGGATACAATAAAATTTGTTTTAACTTTTAAGGTAGGCCTTGTTGATTGTTTGTCTTTCTTGTCTCTGCCAAGGGTTGAACTGTGTGAGAAGAAATTCTCACAGTATTCACTATGTTTGTATTTTATAATACGATACTAATACGTGAATACTACATGCATTATTATTGGATAGAGTTTAAGTAAAACATCAGTTTTATCAAAGTCAAATTTATTTTAAATACATCTTTAATTTTTGGCTACAGTCAATGAATATATAGTTTGGTCAATGATGTATATCTCGTGTATAATGTGACCACCTTAAAATTATCTTCAAAATTAGGTCTTCAAAAGTTGCATGATACATGAGTATATATGGTATTATTAAAGAATAATCAAAACCATTGATGGAACCAACAAACAACATGCCAACAACCTAAAACTCTTATCCAGATAAAGTCTTGAACGAAAATGACAATACTTAAATAAGGAAATGAAAAAAGTCCTTAAGGCAAACTTTCCTACTCAGTGAAGTGGTCAAAGCCTAGATTATTAGACAGAGCCAAAAATGCTTAACCACATTAATTCCTGTGAAAGAATGGCCCTAGTCATAACCTGAATTTCACACTCTTCAGACAAATTGAACACAAATGAAATGGATGACCAGCTTTATATATATATATATATATATATATATATATATATATATAATATATATATGATAAAATATAGTTTTAAGCTATGCTATATTTATGGTTTAAAGTGCTGACATTGAAGTCAACACCCAATGCCTGTTTCATGCTTAAACACAACATACATGTCCTGATGATTGCATTAAGCTTGAAACACTCTAGCCACTGTGTACTGACCTCTCACTATATATATATATATATATATATATATATGTAAGCAAATGTAAATGGATATAGATCTGACAGAATGAAGGGCTTGAAATTTGGAAAAAAAAACCAAAAATCCTTAAATGCAATTATGTTGTTTAAAATGAATGATTCATTTTAAACAACATAATTGCATTTAAAACATTTTTGGTTTGTTTTTCAAATTTTTTATTCATATATATATATATATATATATATATATATATGAATGATGGACTCTCCATCATTTTCTATGTATGACTGTCTTTTAGTTCAGTTTTTATGTTTATGTTTCATATGAGACAACAATCCTGCACCAGATTTGCTAACAAATCCACATGAAGGGGATACTGAAGGATTGACTGTCATATGGGCTGATGTATTATGCTGAGATTTAATGTGTTAATTCTTAATTCTCTCAGTTAGTTGAGACGATTCTTTTCAAAGTTAGTTACACCTCAGTAGCAGGTGTTTCTCTAGCTTGCTTGGTTTTCAACAGTAAGTTTAAACTCCTCTATAGAAATGTTTGCAGCAATTAAATTGTATTTAAGTTTCTGTATGTATATATGTATGTATGTAATGTGTGAAATTGCATCTATTCTTATTTTCATAATTTTAGCTATACTTGGTAAAAAAAAGCCTTTGATTAGCAAACAATACTGACCTTGTATCCCAAGGTTATCATGTCCACTCAACTATTTTGTATTTCTATTTTCTGTTTGTTCATTCTTGTTGGCATCCATGATGTTTTCTCTCGACTGCTTTGCTTGATGCCAGGCCAAGAGTTTCCATGGATTTTTCACATTTCACTATTGTTTAGCAAATACCTAAGCCATTTCCCCCTGGGGCCATTTCTGTCTAATGCAATATTTAGTTAGCAGTCAGGTTGAAGTTGTCTCTCCTTTTGCCAATCACAAATAATGCACTTTGTCGGGCGAATTGTAATTAACTAAGCTTGAGAAAATAAATAATAATTTTTTTTCTTCTCTGATGAAATTTGTGAGAAGCCTAATTAATTGATTATTTGTTAATGGCTTCTTCCATTAAAGGGTTTCTGTTCTTTTCTGAGTGGTTGCTGAAAAGGCATGATGTTTTTCAAGGTTGTTCTCAGCATACTCGTTAAGCTGGGATTGACTTTAAGTATATATTCATGTTTTTGTTTTATTTGCTCCTTGTTGAATTTAGTCATATGTCCTTGTAAGAAGAGCAGAGCTATGAAAAAAGATTTATTCTCCCATTTACATTTCTCCAATTATGGGCATTGTTATATCCAGGATATAACAACACGGATATTTCACTGACGTAACAGAATAGCTGAATGGAAAAAGAATGACAAACATGCTTAGTTCTCAGAGAGTTTTATAATGCTACGTTGTATACAAAATTAGATATATGGACATATACACATGTCCCACACAGAGAAATTATAACAGATATGCAACAACAAACAGTGTGTAAAAAAAGGGGAACCTTACTTATAATATTTCCCAAAGGGAAAACTGGAGTTATGGTGGTTTCTCTACGAACTTAGTTTGGCCATTTGGTTTTTTCCCATAAGACCTACTGCTGTGGACTAGGGACGTCCTTCATCTCTGGGATCTACATCACAAAGGGCATTTGTGAATCTATCTCCTGATGTCATTCACTGGATGTCATGTGACCCTCATGACTATCTCAATTAAAGGGAGATAATCGCCGTTTGTAATCCACCATTCTCATCAGATCAAGAGTTCCACATGGATGGCATGCTTAGTGCCAAAATCATTCAGAAATGTCTAAACTCTTGGCTGTATACAACCCCTTTCTCAGATCGATGATTAAAAATGGCTTTGAGTAAATGAAGCCTGTATATCTTAACAAGGATTATCCTTCTTTGAACCTCATGCAAAGGCATTACAGGATCCCAAAGAACTAATAATAATAATATTAACAAATAATAGAAACAACATCCACAACTAAAATGCATAGTACATGTGACTTAAAGAGAAAATGACATAATCAAGATGTAGATGTTCCACACAACTTCAAACAAAAGGTTAGTAAAGAAACCCCCATCAATACTGGAACGAGTGATAACAGCGAACTTGAGAAATCTACTTTTGTGAAATTGCCTTAGAAAGATTTTATAAATGTTAACCGACAGTAGCACTGTTTGGTTCATGAATGCCGGATATTTCCTTATAAAAAAACGGCTAATTTTACATCCAGTAATAGTTATATTAATTCCTGACCTCTGATAATTCCTTTCTTCTTTATTTACAATATAATATTAATCAATAATTAATAGCAATAATGAAATTCCAACTGAAAAAATAACCAAAAACGACGAGAATTTAACATTTTTCAGGCTAGCAGAACTTATGGTAAGAAGTGATCGTTAGATAACTAGAGAAATAATATTCTATAAATCAATAAAAGTTCAATTGATTTATTTGATTGATTGACTCAATAGTTTGACCTCAAAATACACATCAGGCAGATAGGGACAGATTGATATATATATATATATATATATATAGCCTCTTGTGAGTTCCTCTCTGCCTAAAGGCAGAGAGTTCGACAGCAGCCAAGATTTGAATAACAGATTCCGGCTCGGCAGTATTTACCTGCCTGCCCACAAAGAAGGATGTGGCCAAAAATTCCCCTGAATAACAGATTCCAGCTGGAGTCTGCCGTCCACTCTCCCCACAGATACTTATAGGTGGTTCCACCTATAGTGCCACTACTCATGGGGGTGGCAGGTTATTCTATCACATCAAAATATTTGGGAAGTGTTTTAACAGAGGATAGAAAATTTCACACTGTCATCCAATTACGCATTGGAAAAGATGGCTTCTAAAATTTAAGCAAAGTACGAAGAAACGAGAGTTTGTTAAAAATAAAGAATGCCTAAATGATGTGTAATGTTAATCATCCTCTATGGACAATTTCCTCACAGGAAATGAGAAAACAAGAGGCAAAAGATATGTTGTTCCACAGAAGGATGCTGAGGATTTCATGGATGGAACGTGTAAGTAACGAGTAAAGACACTTATACACAGAATCAGAAAGAGAGAGCATAAAATTTTGGGACACATAATAAGGATTGAAGACTTGGAAAGTTTAACACTCAAAGGACACATCTAATGCACACAGGACAAGGAGAGGCACTGGGTTGCCTACCTGTGAATGGAAGGTAGAATGGGGAGTGAAACAAATGGTATATAGACAAACATTACTAAGATCTGTATGATATAGGAGATCGTGGAGAGCCATGATCACCCACGTCCTGGAGGAACATAAAACATATATATATATATATATATATGAAGAAATATAGTCTTAAGGTGTGCTATATTTATGGGATAAAGTCCTCAATATCAGAGATAGCGCGTGTGTAAATATAAAAGTGAACATTGAAGTCAACACTTAGAGTCGACAGGCTGTTTCATGCTAGATGCAATCATCAGACCACGAATGCTGTTATTTTTCTCTGCTATTTATATATACGGGTCAGTTGTGCATTGTGGGTAGTCTTTTTTGGTGGTTATTTTACCGGAAGTCGTTTATTTGTTTATTTATAAATAAACAAATAAATGACTTCTGGTAAAATAACCAAATAAAATAACTGCCAAAATAGACTACCCACAATGCACCACTGACCCATATATATATATATAAATAGCCGAGAAAAATAACAGCACTCGTGGTCTGACAATTGCATCTAGCATGAAACAGACTGTCACCTCTAAGTGTTGACTTCAATGTTCACTTTATATATATATATATATATATAGGAACAGATTTAGACATGAATACAGTGATAGCTCAGCTTAAGTCATTTCAAGTTAAGTCATTTTCAAAGATATGTCAGTTTTTCTTAAATATTATATGGAAAAATAAAACACACCTTAGATCATTTTACTCAAGTTTATATTGGTTGTTAAAACTATTAAAAATGGCAAAACACTAAAATAACAAGAAACAAGTATAAATTATTTTTATTGAAATAAAGTTAAAAATAATATTATGAAAAATATATATATATCATAAAATCATCAAAAACAAAAAATTAGCATAATAACATATGTTCTGCAGATGTTCTTATTTCAAATTTCTGCCAACAGGCGGCACTCATGCATTGTTTTCTGTTCCAACATGGATTTTAAATTCAGACATGTTTGTATCTGTGCTCTGCTATTGATGTTCTTTCAGTCACATTTCAATTGTAATTTAGAATATACTAGCAGTAGAGCCCGGCGTTGCCCGGGGATGTAACAGTAAGAGATAGATCAAGTATTGACCATCATAAAGACTAAAAAATAAAATTGACAAACATTATTGTTTTAAGGTTAATGGACACGCATGTCTTAATTTTTTTTTTATGAATTGGTCAAACCCAAACAAAAACATTGTTTTCAATCGTTATGAATCTACCGATTGAATAGAATTTTATTATAAACAATTGTCTTGTAAATGGAATTTTTAAAGCATTCTGAATGTAAAAATAAAGAAAAAAAGTGTGCACGACAATAAGAAACACTACCTGCAAAAAAAAAAAAGTGAAGTTTTGTTGAAATTGGTTGAAAAATGTAGGAAATCTGATCCCATATATAAACAAACATGCACACAAACACACACACACACACACACACACACACACACACACACACAACCTGGGTTTTATAAGTATAACTCGATATGATTTGTCCCCCTTTCATTCTTGTGATTGTGTTTTCAAATTGATTTTGTGCAAAAACAATTGTATTTTTCCAATTTTTGCTGCTGTCAGAACCACCGCAAGGTAATTTTACGTAGTCCTGTGAAGTTTTGTTGAAATCGGTTGAAGAATGTAGGAAATCCAATCCTATATATAAACGTACACACACACACACACACACACACACAATCTGTGTTTTATAATAAGTAAGATCTCTAAATATATGGAAGTAGCATCACACCAGATTTGGCAGTAATATTCAAAGTATTGATGAATGGTAAAATTATAAATATGTAAAAGAGATTCTAGGAAAAAAATTGTCTTGCACGACAAAATAAACCAACTTTCCTAGCAGAAGACCTAGCAATTGTCTGTCCTGGGTATTACGATAAACTACATCTGCGTCCAGTGTAAGACGATAAACTATGTAAGTATGATTTTTGCCCATGGCTCCAAAGAAAAGTCCCAGTGCAAGCGCTAATGCTATAGTGATGGAAGCTAAGGTGGAAATTAATTATTTTATTCAGAATATTTTATGTAGATATAAATACTGTAATAGGCAATGGGAAGTGCTTATTTGAGGTTTATAATGTGGTTATTTTGACTTAAGTCATTTTTCAACCTAAGTCGTGACCCCTGGAACCAATTAACGACATAGGGGGAGGTATATCTGTATTAGTAGACTGAGATATATAGATAGGAACAGATTGAGATAGACATATAGAGAGATAGGAACAGATTGAAAGAGATAAAGGAATTTGTTTACATATTTATTTCTTTATGAATGTTTTATACCCTGAGCAATGAGGTGGACTCACCCACATGTGTATAAATGTGAACATGGGACTAGAGGAGACAGCAGAAGTTGTATTTAGCAGTTGTCTGAGAAAATACAGTAGTAATCTGCAGCTGGACTTACTCTAGGAGCGACTGAACTCATTAATAGACACATTACAACAAAATGATAAATATTGCATTGTAGTTTATTGATATTTTTTTATGAACTTGTTAATATTCAGTTAAGAAAAATTTAAGTGAAATTTCTGATTTGTCAACTCATGAGTTTCATATTGAAATACTCATAAATTGATGAATTTATTCTCGGTTAATTGATATATAAAGTAATCCAATTGGTACCTTCTATCATGTCAGATTGAAACTTTGGTAATAGCTATCAGAATGCAACTGATGTCTGGGCATTTCCATGAGTTAAAGGTAGAGTGGTGCCACCTACCTTTACCTTTATATACTGCTATCTAATGACTTTTGGCACTTCAGAGTATTTATTATTAGGATTTATTAACCAATTAATGTCCACCATTAGATCTCCAGACTCACTTTTTTCACTATCGTCCGAGAACCATTACAAAAAGCAAATTTAATCATGTCACCAAAATTGTCTGAAAATCAAATCAAAATGTTTTCTTTTCAATTTATAATATAATAATAAAAAAAACGCCATTAAATGTTTTAGAATAAATTAAAAAAGTTAAAATATTAGAGTCTTAAAAATTAATAAATGCAAAAACAAATTTGTTAAATTTTTACTTTATTTCTTTTATAAAAATTCCAACTTTATTTAAACATTTTCATTAAATCACCTGGGATAATTTCACGTAGAAATATTCTTATTAAGGCCATATCAGGTTGAAACACTAGTTCCTGGACAATCACTGAAGTTAAGCAATGTTGAACCTGGTCAGTACATAGATGGGTGACCACTTGGGAATACCAGGTTCTGTAAGCTTGGATGTGCAGGTGGTGTAATGGATAATGGCTTGGAATTTGTAATTGGAGAACTAAGTTCCAATACTAGTTGGGGGTTGTTATATTAAATTTCAGCTGTCTTTTCCTGATTCTTTCCGAGTTCTTGCTTACTCCATTCACATGATTCTCAGTATCCTTCTGTACATGCACATGGTCCAGCATCCATTGCCATACAAAAGGATTGATATCACATAGCAATTCAGCACATTTATCTTTGTGTTTACTTACAGTTGATAGTTCTTTTTTTACTCACTATCTTTTGCTATCCTCTCTAGGAAGTCCTATAGTTTGCTTTGTGTGTCAGCCATCAATAGTGTCACTTGCATTTTATCCACTGTGCCATGTGTCCTCAAGGACAGTGGACAAAGCCACTGCTGACAAAGATAAGCTCAACAGTGACAGGACCCAAAGAGTGTGAGTTCAATACCCAGTTAAGGCAGTGGAGAACTTGGAGAGGAGAATTAACAGGAGATAACTGACTACCATTAAACATGGCACATGGAACTAGAACAGTTTACTCCAGTGAGCAAAATAAAGGGTTCAGTTTGACATTCCAACCACCTGAAGGGCCGAAAAGTTGTGATAAATATGGCAACAAAGATGAGGACAAGAATCTGAATAATGTAAATAGTGTACCTAATACCTCATCTCAGAAATATAGACAGATACTGAAAGGCCGAAACATTGTGATAAATATGGCAACAAAGATGAGGACAATAGTCTGAATAATGTAAATAGTGTACATAATACCTCATCTCAGAAATATAGACAGATACTGAAGGGTTGACATATCATAAAATAAATCATCCTAGTCTAAATGATTGAAAAAATCTAAAAAAAATCTTTAAAAATGCTGACTTGACATGCAGCAATGGTGAGGAAGGTGAGTTTATTTAGTTGTTACTACTGAGTAGTAAGTTCGTTTCTCACTAGGTGCCCCACACAAGAATTTCACATTAAATGTCCTAATGAGTTGATATGTCATAAAATCCTAATATTTCTACTGAATGATGAATTCAATCCTCACTTGAGTTCCCAGTACAAAATTCAGTATAGAATTACCCAACAAGGGTCAGTATGTCTTAAAATCAACCAACTCACCATAATTCCTCCATCTGCCAAATGCTCTGCTGTTGTTGATGAGGAAATACATTCTTATCACAGATGAACCTCACAAAACCACTTTAAGATTTTACAGTAAATATGGATATCCCTCCCAAATCTCCAACCTTGAAGTCAGATTTTCTTATTTCAAATTTCTTCTGACAGGTGGCATTCATGCATTGTTTTCTACTCCAACATGGATTTTAAATTCAGACATGTTTGCATCTGTGTTCTGCTATTGATCTTCTTTCAGTTGCATTTCAATTGTAATTTAGAATACATTTTTGCCCATGGCTCCAGAGAAAATTCCCAGTGCAAGTGCTAATTTTAAGCATAAGGCTTCTATGGCTAGAAGATAAGGTGGAAATTAATTATTTTATTCAGAATACTGCATGTACATATAAATACTGTCATAGGCAATGGGAAGTGCTTATTTGACATCTGGAACCAATTAATGAGGAGGACAGTAGACAGTGATTGACATTGCATTTAAATTTTTGAGATTAAAGTTGGCTGAAAAGCATGTGGCTGGAAGGGAGTGCAACAACAGAAACTGCTAGGATAAAATATATGGCTATATGTAGCTGACTCAACTGTAAATTGATGTGATCTTGAAGCCAGTCTAGTACTGTGTTTAAATTCATGAAGTCCAGATATCATAGTAAAGAGCTCATCCGAACAATTATCATGAAACTATTTTAAAAAAAAACGCAAGGAGGCAACCTTATGGTGGTGGGAAATTGACTGAAACAGATGCCATATCAAGATCAAATTTTTTTTTATATAGATGTGTGTGTATATATATATATATATATGCACATTTTATTGAATACAAGGTACTTTGATTTAGTCTTTTGCTATACAATTTTTTATATGATCTAACAATTTTTTTCTTTTCAGATGAATTATTTTATAAATCTGTCCAAATGTTCTTTTTTTTCCAAGTGCTTTTGGCTATACATTTAGCCATTTTCAAGGATGAAATATTTTAACTGTTAAATAAGAAATAGTTTGTTGCATGTCTGTATTTATATAATGTTTCCATTTGTTTTTGTTTTTTTTTTCAAAACACAGTCAAGATGGACACAATATCTTGACCGTGTTTTGAAAAAAGGGTATTTGATTTGGGAAGTCAGAAGATTGCAATTGGTTTTAAGGAGTGAGAACAATAAAAGAATGATTAAGAAGACAGTAGATAATGATTGGCTGGAAAGCACGGAGCCAGAAGAGTGTTTGATAAGCGAGAAGTGCTGTTAGCATAGAATTTACGGCTACATCTAGTCAGATCAAATTGATGAGAACTCAATACCAGTCCAGTACTGTGCTTAAATCAAAAAAATTAGGTACTATAGTGAAGAGCTTATCTGAATAATAACCATGAAAGTATTTATAGAAAAGGCACAGGGTGGCAATCTAGCTATAATATAAACCTCATTTGAAACTGGTCAGAATTTTGAGAATGGTGATCAAATTCACTGATGATTTAGTGTTTGAAAATCATTTATTGACTTTATCTGTATGTGGTGAGGAAGGTATATATCCCAGAATATATGTATCAGGTATCGCCTGAAAGTCACACTGAGCACAGATTCACATGAATTAGTATAAACAAATAAGATGGACTGATTTCTGTTTTCAGCACCACTGTTTTCAATTCTTTGGTTATGGCACCTGGAGACGTCTAGGCTTGTAATTTAAAGCTGAAGGCATGAGGACACTTCTTTGGAATCAGTAATCAATATCCGATGATATCTACTATTGGAAAATATATTCCAGTGCTGGATGTTATTTGGCATTATTCTAGCTATTTATTTGATGGCTTCAAAGAAAGGAACGTTTTTTGTGGAGGATGCAAAAAGTTGTCAGATGTCAGTTAAATGTCAAACATGATACATGCTTGTGTGATCATGTATCTTTCAATACATGATTGACTAAGCAGATTTTTTCCCTCAGTAGATTGCCATTTCTTTCTTCAGTAGACTGGTTGCCAACCAAGGCTAAAGAACTCCGTCTGCCCTGCTATTCAACCCATAGCTGAGGGGAGAATAGATGGATTCATACTTTTTGTGTGTAAGTGAATCTAATGAACTTGATTGGAGTTCAATCTCAGCTCTCTGAGTTGTTACCTCAAGCCGATATCCTTTACACCTCAATGCCCACCCTGATGTACTTTTTCAAAAATCAGGGAAATATTGTTGATATTTTCTGTATACTAATATTTACTCCACATCAGTCTCAAGAGCCACTCATGGTAGAAGATCACTGTGTGGTGTTGTATAAACATAAGAAAAGCAAGAAGTGAAGTTCATGGTTTATGCAGGAAAGATAATAGTTAATTTTAGACTGGAGGAGGTCAAGATTATAGTGATCAGGAAAACATCCACCCATGAGTCTGTTCCACAAAGCAACAGTTCTTGGGAAGAAGTTGTTTGAATGTAACTTACTCCTTACTAATGGAATATAAAGGGAATGGGAATGATTCACATTTGTGCACATGTGTCCTCATAATGAATTTATTGTCTAGTGCTACAACATATAATTAAATGAAATGGTTTAAGTCTGATAATTATTTAATATATTTTCTGTTCATTGATTATTTTTATAGATACAATTAGAGAAGATATGATTGATCAAGAAAAATCATCAAAGATTGTGTGTTTATAAACAGTAATTAAGATTTTGCTAACCAGATGCTTCTCTGTAGCTGAATGGTACAGCACATTAGGTCAAATGACGGTTTCCGTATTGTCAATTCCTGTTAGAGAACACATTTTTGACAAGATTTCTCAAACATTCAGGCCAGTAAATGTAACTACTAATATTTTATTAAAAAACAGAGCATTTACTTAAATAAATTGTATCTATAAAAATAACATGAACAGAAAATATATCTATAAAAATAATGTAAAATAAAGAAATTATATTAAATAATTGTCAGACTTAATCCATTTTCTTATATATTCGTGAAATTTTTTTTCTTATTGACCAAAAATTTTTCGTTTTTCTTTACCTTTTTAGACAGCCTTTCCTGAAATATCCTCTTTCTGAAACCTTGGTGCGTTTGTCTGGCTCTATTTCACAACGGAGTAATATATATATAATATATATATATATATATATATATATATTGTCACTGTCAATATACCACATAACACCCTTCAGCACTTAGCCTTGAATATTAGAATGGAGATCAACATGTTTTATTGGACTCAGCAGTTTTCAATCTTTTGTTCAAATAATCTTCAAGAAGTGAGAGCAAGATCTAAAAATTCAGCCAATCTAACAGTTTCTCATCTCACAATCTCGGCTTTAAGACAAATTTGGCCTTCAATGTAAATCACTATTTTGGTCTAAAGTGCCACTTAAGATTATCACAACAAAATTTCATAACTTCAATTCAGCTGTTAGATCCTCATACAAAAACAGATTTAGAGTCCATTATCATATATATCAATTATATATATATAAATATTTTCAAAAAATATACATACATATGCAAAATATATATAAAAAACCCATATATGTATATTTTTCAGAAAAAATTTTCCAAGATAACCATAGATAGAAATTTTTGACGGAGTTTGACTTCACTAGATTTACTATTTCACATGTTCCAAGTGATGAAGGCTTGAAAGCCATAGCTGGGAATCTGTTTTCATTATGTGCTCAATTACTGGTACCTTGTACCAAACAATGTATCATAACAAGCAATGTCTCATAGAGAGGTCTTGAATGTTTTGACCTTCCAATGGTCAATGGTAAAGGGACTGAATTCAGTGTCTTTAGGTGAAAGTTCATTTTTCTGGCAGGAAGTGTTTCTGTTGCATTCTGGGAGAATTTTTCTTTTTCGTTTAATTTATTCTAAACAGCATTTTAATGCTTTTATTTTATTTCTGATATTCATTATTATTATTTTATATTATTATTTATTAATAATAATAATAATGTCCATACAGTACTGAGCTGTTACATAATATCAGTCCTTCCATCTGGAAATGAATGCTGGAGAATCTCTGCAAGGAATGAGAAGAGACTTGAAGAAATGGGGTTCTACAGTTGAGAATACCATGAACTTAACATATGAGTAACGAAAGTCTTAGAGAAAATGGAAACAAAAACAATACTTAGAATTAGAAAGAGACAACTGAAGTTTCTATAGTGCATAATGAGGAAAGAGGGCTTGGGAAATGTAACACTCACAAGACAGGATGGAGAGGGATAGAGATAATCAGCAAATAATCTACCTCGTCTTTTTTTAAATCAAGGCAGAATAGGGATTGGGAGATACATGCTGTTTACAAACCAATAACTACAAAGCACAGGAAATTGTGGAAATACATGATCGCAAAAATTCTGAAAGGATATTTACCAATACCTGAAGAAGAAATAAATTTGAAATTTGTTAAATTTTGGAAGATAAATTTTATTTTATTTAAAAACAGTATTTAAAAGAACAATTCTCCTCATCTTTGTCGCCATATTTATTTTTTCGTTTAATCCGACGTTGTATGCTCCGTCATTCATAAGATGGTATGGAATGGTGGTGGCCGGAGCGTACAACGGCCGAAACGTTTGTAATAAATATGGCGACAAATAAGGACAATAGCTCGAATAATGTAAATGGTGTATAATAACTACTCATCTCAGAAATATAGATACATATTGCCTATTCCTCATACCACGCAAATTCCCAAAAGTAGGCTTACATTTAGTAGGTATGCACTTTCAATTTTTAAAATCATTTAAGTACATTTATATTTATTTGTTACAATCATATTTTTTCAAAACTATTTATGTAGTTTTGTATAACACTTTACTTACATATTCCTTAGCAGAGTTCCGTCACTTAAATGCTCAAAATGCCCTTCTTCATCATTGCAAAATTCTTCGAGCGTCTCCAGAACACTATGACACACATCACGACACTGATTTCAATAAGTAGTTCTGAGATATACACTTTTATTTCATCCACTGTGTGGAGCTTTCTCTGATAAAACTTTTTCTCTCCTATACTCCACAAATAAAGAACTCCATTCATGTTAGATAAGTTGAATATCGTGGCCAATCGATGCTGCCCCTTATTACGAAACAACGCTCTAGAAAGGTTTGTTTAAAGTAGTCCCTTATAGCCAAAGCATGGGCGGGGAGGAGACTCCATCTTTTTGAAAGAACAGTGCGGCAAATTTAGCTCTGTCTATATTTCTGAGAAGAGGTATTATGTATACGATTTACATTATTCAGACGACTGTTCACATCTTTGTCGCCATATTTATTACAATGTTTCAGCCGTTGTACGTTCCGGCCTTCTTCAGGTGGATTTGGAATGTCGAACTGAACCCTTTATTTCGCTCACTGGAATAGACTGTTCTAGTTCCACCTACCATGTTTAATGGATGTCAGTTATCAGTTATCTCCTGTTAATTCCCCTCTCAGGTTCTCCTCTGCCTTAACCGGGTATTGAACTCAAACTCTTTGGGTCCTGTCTGAATCTAACTAACGCCTTTATCCACTGTGCCATGTGTCCTTGAGTCTACCCAAGTAAGTGAATAAAAGGGATCAGATTGATATTCAACCACCTGGAAGGCCGAAGCGTACAACAGCTGAAACGTTGTGATAAAATGGTGACAAAAGATTAGGACAATAGTCTGAATAATGATATAGTGTATTTGGAGTGCAGTTTATTAGATTGAGGACAGATGGCACCGTGGATAATGGTGTTAGTTAGATCCAATGGCAGGACCCAAAGAGAAGACCAGTTCAAATTTCAGTCTTACACTCAAATATCTTTGGAAAGGTATATTTTCAGCCAGCTACAGATTGAATAACAATGCAGATGTGCGTCCTGTCATCTCGGACGGCAACCAGCCTAACTCAGGAAGAAATTAATGGTCATACTGCAGACTCTGGAGGAAGCAGAGATAACTGATAACAACAACAACAACAACAATAATAATAATAATAATAATAATAATAATAACACCCAGACCCAGTTACGGAATGGGACCTGTTACAATTCTATGGGATTACACAATACACACTGACAGAGCAATCAAGGCCAACCGGCCAGATATTATTAAAGACCACAAACAAAAACGGTGCCTCCTTATTGATATGGCAGTCCCTGCTGACTGCAATATATCTTTGAAGATATTCAAAAAGTTGTCAAAGTGCAAGGACCTTGAAATAAAAATCTCGAAAATGTGGCATATGGGAACATCATCATTCCCTGTTGTGGTTTGGAGCCCTAGGACTGGTTGGAAAAGATTGCAGTAGACTAATTGAAGGTTCCTGGAAGTCCATGCCTCAAGGAGATACAAAAATTGTTCTGACAAGTACAGCCCACACCTTACGAAGGGCTTTATCGATGTAATTTTTTTTTTTTTTGGCGGGGGAAAGTGTCATGACGCCATTTCTAACCTTAAGTCCCTGGGCGGGACCCAGAAAAGAAATGTGTAAACGCCAGAAATCAAAAAAAATAATAATAATAATAATAATAATAATAATGAAACATTTCAAGTCAATTTTCTTTCGTACATATTCCTTTTCACAAGCAATCCTAAATGGAAAATATATATATATATATATATATATATATATATATATATATATATAAAAAAAAAAAGAACAGTAAGATATAAAATCCAGGTGTTCTTATAGATATTTTATTTTACAAAATAATGCTCAATGTAAATTTACAGAGCATTAATATTATAAATTAATTGATTTAAAAATATTTATTTTCGCTACACAGTTCAACCATGTTTCAAAAATAGAAGCTAAAACCCCTAATTTTATTTTTTTGCAAATAAATTAAAAGCATTAGTTTCATTTCATCTTCAAGCGAATTTTGGAGTAACTTTTAAAATTTACCGGGTTTTAAATACACAGCTAAAATCACGTTTCCATATTTTACAGAATATTCTACTCAAATTGAACAAAGGGGTGTCTAGATTTTTGGTAAGGTGAGGATGATTTTACTGAAACCTCTCTTGAATTAGACATTTCGTCTATTTAAAAAATATGTTGTCTTTGTGACCAGCAGGAACAATCAAAGAATGGCTTCAGAACTGCTGAATATTGACATGACTGAATGGAAAATACCAAACTCATTTTTATGAGTTATAAACTATTCTCTTTTTTTAATTATAATATTTCTTGATAAGATTTTAAGAAAGATTATAATAAAGATAAGAATATAATTTTTAAAGACAATTCTTATTACATTAATGGCTAACTAATTGTTAGATTATTTTTGTTAGGGACTGTTGGTCTATAGAATAGCCATTTAATTCAGAGGTATTTTGGGCATTTCATTATTGTTGATTTTATTTTAGCAGTTGAACATTTTTAATTTAGAGAATTTATTTAAAATAAACACTTTTCATGAAATGCCTATTTTAAGGGTATAGCTTGTAAAAGTTACACTTAATATTTTTTTGTTAATAAATTTGAAATATAAATTTAGTTTCTAAATATCAAAAACTTGTATTACTTGAACTTAATTTATTTGTCATTAGAACATTTTCCAGGACAGAAGTACTGAAATTGTTGAAGTAAAGAATAAAGAAAGATGCCTTCACATATCTATCTATCTATCTATCTATTAGTAGTAGTAAAGTAGAAGTAAAATATTTAATACTTTTGGAAGGTCAACTCAGTTTCATAATTTTTGAATCTTTTATCAAAGCTCCCAGCCAGAATGTTTGTATTGATCACAAAAATCTATTTTATAAATATAATAAATTTTTAGAAATATTTCTCTCTCTCTCTCTCTCTCTCTCTCTCTCTCTCTATATATATATATATATATATATATATATATATAAAATGTTTATTAGGTTCTGTTTTGCTAATGAACTGGCATAATCAGAAAAATTTTATTTCACCAGAAATCTATATATTTTGAGAAATCTTGTCTTTTATTGACATGACCTGACCTCCAAATTTCTTTCTCCTACCCCTCCCCCATTCAATTTACTGTGATTCTAAATATTGAAAAATAGTTTTAAAGACTTTTACCATTTCGCAGATGCTATGGAAATTTTTTTATTTTTTTATATTTTTCTCGAAAATAATAGACCTTATAAAAATGACAGATAACCAGAAATGTATCATAAGGAAAAAAGTACCTTACTAGTTCTCCTTATGGTTACCAATAATTATACCTTCCGTTTCAGTGATGGTCAATCTTTTTTTTTTTTATCTTTTGTTCATTTCACTCCCTCTCTCTATCTCTCTAAGATGGGGCGTATGTTCGTCGTAACTCTGCAGATGCTGACATTACATCACTAAGATCTTGTCTTTCTAGAACCATAGACTTCCACATTATATATGTATGATGGACATTTTACTATTATGCAAACTCCTTATTTAAAACAAAAGACAAAAAATACTGGAAGTAATCTAAGGAAAAAATTAAGGACAAATTTCTTCCAAGTTTTCCAGTCAAGAAAATTAATAAATCAAACCCCAAACAATTCCAAATGTTGAGGTCATCCTTCTTGCCCCTGATGAACCCTACATTGTCCTATTGTTATATTGTCTGTGGGCACTTATTTATTTATATATATATATATATATATATATATATATATATATATATATATTTGTTATTATTATGATGAATCCAATACAGATCAAATATGGATCAGAATCCGACAGAATGATGAGATAAAGAATAGGAAACGTTTATAAATCTAACATTTTTCACTTTTCTTAAAGCTTTCATTGAGATATGTAAAAAAACATAATTTTTGATATTTTTCTTTTTGTGTTGTTTGATTTTCATTGCTTCATATATTATTATTATTATTAGAATATAAGTTAAAACATTCAATATTTATCAAAAGTCAACTTTGTTTTGTAAATTTTTTTAAATCTCTCATCAGGACTATTGTCAAAAATGAATGTATTGATCACAGAAAATCTCTTTTATAAATATAATAAATTTCTATATGAAAATATGTCTCTTACAGTATTTAGCTATATCTAAGTCTTATCAATTTGTATATGTTAAATTTATATTGATAAGAATTGAATAATAAATTTAATTAAGTCTTCTTGGCATGCTATTTTCAATAACAGTATAAAATAACTGAAATTTTGAGAATGAGGGGAAAATTAATATTATTGTGATTTCACCATGTTGAAAAATCAAAGAAAGCCTGGAATTTAAAGAGTAATTTAAATTTATCATTAAATATTAAATTAAAATAATGGTGGCAACATTAACATAATTTAAATTTTCTTTTTTAACTATTAAATATATATATGAATATATATATATATATATATATTAAATGTCTGGCATCAGTTTCTAAAAGAATTTAATTTGAATCAATTCTAATATATATATATATATATATATATATATAAAAAAGAAGACAATATCCAAAAATAGATAACTGTAAGATGTATTTTTGTATCTGTATATTAAGAGCAACAGCCATTTTGAATATTAATTTCAGACTTATATGTCTGTTGGTACTCACGACTGGTTGCTTCTTTTTCTTGATCCAGATGTTCTCGTCTTCTCTTTCATTATTATTGTTTCTTATTTATTATTTAACATTAAAAAAGAAATAATAATACAAATTTGTTTTGACTAATATCTTTATTTTTATTCTTACCACTATGGCTGATGTTTTCCTAACTCTGTTTGGTCGACCATACTGTGGATATGCATTTAATTAAAAGCACAATTGCCTCATTTGTTTATTAACCTGAAATTTGTCTTTTACTTTTAATAAGTTTTTATTCTTCATATTCACTGGTAGTTATATAAAATAACCCTTCAAAGGTCCTTTTGGTTTTTCCTTTTAAAATATATACAAGACAATTGTTTTAAAGGAAAACTATTCGCACAGTTGTAAAGAAAATTAGAATAGACAAAAATATATTAATTTTTATCGTGTAATTTCTAGAAAACCATGCTTGATCTAAATGTGTGCATTTTATGATCTCTAAGTCTTTTGGGTATCTTAAATTTATTTTACTTACTGAGAGTTTATATTAAGTCCCTTTTAATGTCATGTATGATTTTCACACACAAATTTATACAATAGTCTATAAAATATATATTGGATAGGGAACTTTGAGGAATAAAATTTTTAAGGTTTTTGATTACAAAACAAAAAATAAGATTTTTTGTTGAGCATATGTGTTTTGAAAAACAATGAGAAAAACACTTAATATTTGAATTTTTATAAATTATTACTGTTATTTTCATTTAACTTTTTTTAACACATCTTGATTGATGGAAGAAGGTAAGCTCTCAAAAATATTTAATAAAAGTTTAAAACAAATATATATATATATATATATATATATATATATATATATATAAATTAAAATATTAAAAAAAGTTCACTATTTATTAATATATATTAATCTATTCTGTTATATTACATGACATATTTTATTAACACTAGCATTCAGTGTGTGTTTTATATATATATATATATATATATATATATATATATATATGATAAAAATATAGTTATACTGGATAGAGTCTATGCAAATTGCAAATATATCAGTGGACACTGAGGTCAACACCAAGTGGCTATAGTCTGTTTCACGCTTGAACACAATCTTCATGGCCTGAAGATTGCATTAAATCTAAAACGTTGTAGTCACTTGGTTGTTGACCTCAGAGAATCCTAACACATATATACATATATATATATATATATATATATATATATATATATATATATATATATATATATATATAATTAAAATAGTTTGCTTATTTTCAGTCATTACTCTGATTTTCATGGAATTTTTTATCCAATCCTCAGATTTTTTTTGTAAATTAAGTTATCATATTTTCTTTTCTCTGAAAAAAAAAAAAACATTATTATATATATTTCATGTGTATTTTATTACAGACACACACACACACACATATACATATATATATATATATAAGTTGATAATCCAACTAACCAACTGAAATTAAAAATTATTAAACTGATCACAGCCAAAACCGATGAACAGGACAATTTAAAATTACCCAAAGTAATTGGAGACTACACATCAGGATACATGCATGGAACTATAAAAATACACAAGCCTAATTTCCCTCTCCACCCCATCATATCCCATATCCCCACTCCAATTTACCAAATAACCAAAATCATCGACCAACTCATTATGCCATACATACTTAGTAAATATAGTATTAAATCAACTCACGAATTAATCCAAATCCTAAATACAGAACCCTAATAATTAAATCATAGTCTCACTTATGTTGAAAATTTTATATATATATATATATATATATATATATATATATATATATATATATATATATATATATTATTTAATTCATTTATTTTATATATATATATATATATTATTTAATTCATTTTTTTATATATATATATATATATATATATATTATTTCATTTGTTTATATATATATTATTTAATTCATTTGTTTTTATATATATATATATATATATTATTTCATTTTTGTTTATATATATATATATATATTATTTAATTCATTTGTTTATATATATATATATATATATATATATATATATATATTAATTCATTTATATATATATATATATATATATATATATATATATATATAAATTCATTTTGTTTATATATATATATTATTAAATTCATTTGTTTATATATATATTATTTAATTCATTTGTTTATATATATATATATATATATTATTTAATTCATTTGTTTAAATGTTATTTTTTAAATAGATACTAATATTTGAGTAGATGCTCTCTTTTTATTTTTTTTATTAAACAGTGTATTTATTTATTTACATACAATGACCTGAATATTTGTGAAATCTTGTTTGAAAGATATGTGTCCTCCAGCAGGATTTGAACCTGCATTCCCTAGGGGGAACTGTCATTAGATCTGACATGCCTTAGATCAACTTGTCAACATAGGACCTCCTCTGAGTTTGTCTAAGGCATGTCAGATTTTATGACAGTTTCCCCTAGAACTCATGTTGATTCCTGCTAGAGGACTAGATTTTAATAGATTTCTTGAATATTCAGACCAGTAGATGTAAATAAATAAATATACTGTTTAATAAATAAGTAAAAATAGAGCATCTACTCAAATATGAGTATCCATTTTAAAAAAATAACGTTTAAACAAATAAATTAAAAATCTGTCGGATTTAATCCATTTCCTAAAATATATATGGCCTGAACATTGTGCTTAAGCATGAAACATACTGTCACTGCTGGGTGTTGAACTCACTGTCCACTTTTATATTTACTCTATCTCTGATATCAAACATTTTAACCAACAAATATAGCATATCTTGAAACTTTATTTCTATGATATATATATATTTCCTTTAGTCCCTAAACTTGAACTTTATTGCTCGATTGATTGAGTGATTAAACACCAGCAGTAAGGATCACAGTGATTGCAAACCCCAGAAACCTTCTGTGTAAACTACATGATTCCTTTTGCATAAATTCCTTTGATAGAAATAAAAGAAGAGAACTATATTGATGTCTTTTTTACTAAATTAATTTGAACTTAAAGAAAGATTCCAAAAAATGTTGGAAGGTTTTCTCTTAAAAGCTTCTTTATTGAATCTTGAATTGCTTCAAGATTTATTCTGTTTATTTCCATTCTCTCTCTACATATTTTTATTATTTAAATTATATACATATTATATTTACTGTTATTCTTTACATTTCCACTGTGTGTGTGTGTGTAAGTTTCTAAAAAACTGGTTCAAGTTTTGATTCCATTTAGGTGAAATGTAACATTTGTGCGTCAGAATAATTTGTTATATTTTAATTGTTTAGGTACTACCTCTAAACATGTCTCTCTGCAATAAATTCAATTTTTATTTGGTTCATTCATTGTGAAGTTATATATATATATATGGTAGAAATTGTAAATATACAATGGCCAAAATTGAAAATA